>CAEGAF010002775.1:0-13411 GCA_903067075.1 Micropoecilia bifurca
TAGTAAAGTAAATAAAGTGAACCAAGTTCCTGCTCTGAATAGTTTGATACCTTTTTAACCTGAACATCTGAAGGAATGAAGCCTGATGACCTGGTGAAGCAAGCAGTGAGGGAACAAGGTGACAGTTGGATGTTACGATACTTGAGGATGAATATCGATTTGTTATAGGAAAGAAAATATCAATATATATCATGATATCGATATTATTATACAGCCCTAGTTTTAATCAGCAGTTGGACCGTTTCAGCAAAGGCTGTAGCATTAGCCAAATGCTTCATGGTGAGAAAACCAGAGATAGAATCAAGTCTGGTTTAAAAAATAAAGTAAAATTGGCACTAAAATAAAACTGAATACAAACCAAGATATTCTTAATATCAGCTGTAATAATTTCCCCCCTTCGTTTGACCTGCTGACCTTTAGCCGCTGGTTCTGACCCGATGCTTCATCCCTCTCAGACCTTTGGTTGTTTTTGACTTTTCAGATTTTGTTAAATCAAATTTTCTCTAATTTTTCCTAAAGAAAAGAAGCTGTGTAATAATTATTCACATGTTGATGTGGACAGATCAAATATGATTAAATCTTTGAAACGTTGAAGTTCAGCAGCTTCGGGTCTCATGATCAAAATATTCACTTTGTTTTATCTCTTATTTAATGGCTGAAGTAAATTAGCTGAACTTTTGCTCCTTGAAGCCAAACAAGGCAGAAAACTGATTGTGATCAATAATTACTGATCTGATCAGTTATTAACCAGAGTGAGACCAGAACCAGGTCAAAGGCTTCAGACAGACCCAGTTCAGCCCAGGACGCCTTAAAGGGCCAGGCACATAAATCCACTTTATAGCACAATCAATATAATATGTTGCCTTCTGTTTAAAAATGATATTTATATCAAATATGAATTCATAATTTAAAGCCTTGAAATTGGGTCTCTGTCTCTTTAAGAAGCTCCACTTCCAGGAAATGGCTCCTCTATTAACCCTTTAATGTTGTCGCCAGAGCTGCTCTGAGCAGCAGCTCTGCTGATGTCTGCTAACTGCTGCTGGCTAGTCTGAAGGAGCTGCGCCTTGAAGGCGGAGCTTCGTCCAATCAGCTGGATGAATGTTTGTCTGCAGCTCATGATTCCTAAGGTCATGGGGATCGACGTCCCGAAGGAGAAGATGGACGGAGCGCTGGAGGACCTGAACGCCTCGCTGACCCTCATCGAGGAGAACTTCCTCCAGGACCGGCCCTTCATCGTGGGGGACCAGATGTCTCTGGCCGACCTGGTGGCCATCGTGGAGATCATGCAGGTGAGCTGAAGGGGTTAACTGGGCCAGAACCAGGAGCTGGTTGCTGTGGAGGGAGAGGATTTCCTGTCGGTGTTTATCCAGGGAGGCTGACACCATCTGGACATCCAGGCTTCCTGAAGGTCCTTCAAACTGCTTCTCACTCATTGAATTGACCTAAAATTTCAAAAACAAGTTCACAAGTTCTGATAGCAAAGCAAATATTCAACTATTAAATATTTAGTAAACGATAGCAAGTTGAACATGCAGTTTGCTAGCTAAACCTTATTTATCTCCAGTTTAACATTCAGTAACAAATAAAAAGTTTGAGTTTGCTAGCTAAACGTTGCTAAGGAAATATTTTTACCCTGATTTAAATATTTGTTCCTTGCCAACTAATTATTTAACTGTGTTCTAAACTAAGTTATCTAGCTAGCTAGTTAGCTCTGAGGTAATTTTTTTTCTTGCTTGCTAAATATTTAATTAGCAAAGAAAAAATAATTTACTAACATGATGTTTTTGCTGGCAGGCCAGTGTTTAACTCTAAGCTAAATTTCTTTGTTTGCTAACTAAATATTTAGCTTTGAGGTAAAAAGTTACTTAACTTGTTAGTTAGAAAGCTAAACATTTTTGCTTGTTAAAAGTATTTTGTTAAAGCAAAATAAATATTTAACGAGCAAGCCCAAATTTAGCTTGCTAACTAAGCTAGCTAACTATTTTTCCTTTGAGTTCAGAGCTCATTATTTAGCTAACAGAATATGTGAAATGTTTCTCTGAGCTCAAACCTGAATCTGAGTTTTCAGGAAAGTTCCGCTGAAGGACGACGTGACTCTGGTTCTGGTACTGGACTGTGGTTTACTGGTTCCTTATTCAGGCTTCACTGAGGTTTTCCTGCTGATGCTACGATATTGAAGCATGAACAGGAAGTGACTCCTTCCCACTTCCTGAGGATGAAGCTGTGATGCTATCAGATGAATGTTTGTTCCCCTTTGCACTGAACTGCTTCATAATATCAAAATATTTAGTTCTGGGCCAAATACACAAAGACTCAGAAGGAAACCTTCATGTTGTATTTAGTCCTGAGCTAAAGCTTCAGTCTGACTGAGACTCGGCATCGTTTCTCTTCCTCTGCTGTCGTCCAGCCGCTGGGCGCCGGGCTGGACGTGTTCGAGGGCCGAGCGAAGCTGAGCGCCTGGCGGCACAGAGTCCAGGCCGCCATCGGGACGGATCTGTTCGACGAGGCCCACCAGGGGATCCTGGGGGCCCAGGAGGCCATGAAGCAGCTGGACCCCAGCAAACTGGAGCTTTTCAAGCCAAAGATCCTCCGACTTTTCTTCTGAAATAAAACGGATGTCGTAATAAAGCCTCACCCTCCGTTTAGCTTTTACTCTAATGATCTGCTTACATAAGGTTGACTCAGCTGAACCTGGAGGTCTGATTATGTAACCGAGGAGAGAAACGTGATGCTTCTCTGAGATTTGTGGAATGTTGGTCATGAGGCCATCGGCTCAGTTCTGCTTCATACAAATGATTCAATCTGAACTTCCAATAAACTTTAACTAAGTAACATTTAACTAAGTAACAGTTCTGGATGATTTTGAGTTTGGAGGATAAGGAGGAATGTGGGTCAGTGAATTTTAAAGCTTCATGGTCAGAAGAAATAGCCGCCGTTTAAAAGGTCGGTGCTGCCACCTGGTGGAGGAAGTGAAGCATCTGCAGTCAGGAAGTTCAACAACAAAATTCACATAGAAAATCATCAAAGATTAAAAATATCTGCCTGGTTATGAAAGTTTCACAGCCTTTGAATCTATTTAACTTTTCTACATTTGTTACTATAAAACCACAAACTTACAGCAGAAATATAATTTGTTTCCCTCAGAAGGAAAATTCAAGTGAAACTATTTGACCAGATATTTCACTTAATAAATATCTATTTAGAAACCAAATATTTACCTTCAAACTACATATTTAGTGACCAAGCTAAATATTTAATCTACCATATAAATTACATTGTGCAATAAATGCATAACTTACTTTGTAAATATTTAGTTTGAAGGCAGATATTTATTCATATTTAGTTTGAAACTAAATATTTAGTTTAAGGCGAATCCTTGGTAAATATATAAACATGTTTAGTGTTTAGTTTGAAACAAAATATTTGCTTGACTATTTTGTTTTTTATATTTAGTTCAAATGTTTCTCTAAGAACTTCAACTAAATATATCTTTACTATTGAATGTTTATTTTGAAGTTTAATATTTTGTTTGCTAAATAGTATTAATCTCTTACTAAATATTTATCTCCAAGCTAAATATTAATTTTACAATACAAATATTAATCTTCAAATTAAATATTGAACTTCAAACTGACGTTTATAAATGAACTTGGTGAAAATATGACCTTGATTATTTTTTCTTTATTTTTTGCTAAATGACCCTCATTATTGCTGCGTCTCGTCATGTTTGTGTTTTATTGTAATGACGCTGCAGCTCCGGGCCGTTTGTCTGTCCAGCAGGGGGCGCAGCGGACTCATCCTGAGCGGCGCTGCGCCTCGGCGGAGACCCGCTCGGCTCCGGACCGGACCGGACCGCCTCTCTGGACCGGACCGGACCGGACCGCCTCTCCCTCCTCCCTGTCTGCCGCACAGCGACCTGCCGGCGGCGGGCGACGCCTCCAGCATCCCGGGTTTGTTCCTCCGGTTTAAAGCCGCTCAGATTATCTGTAAATCTGGCAGGAAGCGGCGCTTCATCAGAACAACCCGCAGAAGAGGCGAGTTGGTCCGAATCTGGTATTTTCCTGGGTTTGTTGGGTTTATTGAGCTGCTTGTGGAGGATTTGATCCCTGGACGAGCTTGTTGTTCCTGCTGCGGACGGAGGATTTTCCGGGAATGAAGGTAAAGATGAAAGTAATGCAGCATGTTAGTGTGAGAGTCTGTCTGTTGACCTGGTCGGCCTGATGCTGCACAACCTTTCGGCTCCTTAATGGGGTCAGAAGCTCCGGCCGGACGCTGAGCCCCCACTGGACGCTGAGCCCCCCACTGGACGCTGAGCCCCCCACTGGACGTTGAGCCCCCCACGCCGGACGTTGAGCCCCCCACTGGACGCTGAGCCCCCCACGCCGGACGCTGAGCCCCCCACGCCGGACGTTGAGCCCCCCAGGTCCACTCAGACACTCCGCATGTAAATCATTGCTGACCTGCTGGTTACGTGGAGGAAGATCCCTGAATGAAGCTCATGCTGGGAGAATCAGGCTGCAGAGGAACAGATGGACACACAGGCTTACACACACACACACACACACACACACACACACACACACACTGCTCAATCCCAGGCAGAGGGATTGAGTCATAAACTGTCCAGGACACAGAGGGGAGGGGAGGCCTTGACCTCCACCCCCCCCCCCCACCCCCCCACCCCCCAACCCCCCCACCCCCTCCACTCAGCTTGTTTTTCCTCCTGGTTGTCCATAGATTTGGTTTGACTTGGGAACAAAACGGCAACATTTGTTCCACTTCCAGCTGCTGCTTTCGCAAACCAACCCAACCCTGTGAGGAAGCTGTTCCCCTCCTGGCCTGTGGCGGCGCTGCAGCAAGAACCACTGAAGGAAACGACACTAAACCCTCTGAAAACCTCCTTCAAACTAAAACGGAGGCGTCAGATTTTAGCAGTTGGAGGATTTTCTCTTTAGTCTTTGGCTAAAGACAAGGAGCCATTTCCTCTGCTAGCGCTAGGCTAGCACGCTAGCTTTGGTTGTATTTACCCAGAATGCCCTGCGCTGTGGTCCGCTTGCCTTTCACATTGAAACCACACCAGAGTTCACTTCAAACAAACCCGTCCAGGTTCGTAGACGGACCAGTTTGTGTTCAAACCTCCTGAAACGAACCCAACTTTCTAGTAAAATGTGGGATTTTACGTCACTTTCAGGTTCTAAAAGCTTTTGATCTGTTTCTGCTGAGTCACCTTCTGGAACATAACCAGTGACCTCTGACCTCTCGTCTCCCACAGCTGAGCCTCTCTGCCGGACGGACCAGGATGTTCTGATCGCCCAGCGATGGAGTCCAGCGGATGACAGCGGCTGAAATCGCCTCCAGATCATGGGCTGCGTCAAATCCAAGCGCAGCGCCGCCAGGGAGGGGCAGCCGGCGGGCGAGAAGGCCCAGCTGGCGGGCGGCTCGGCGCCGGTGAGCGCGGCGCTGCTGGATTACGCCCAGCGGCTGTCGGAGGACATCGTGGCGCGAGCCGTGCAGCAGTGGCTGGAGCTGGACAGCCGCTACAGCGACATCCCCTACATCGAGTGCGACGCTCCGTGACGGGAACCTTCAGGGAATCCGCTCTGACCGGACGGGATTCGTCCCGAAACCTTCCTCCGAACCGCTCCGATCTGTGCAAGATGATCGGGGAACCCAGGAATCCCAGCTGACCCTTGACCCCAGATTGGAAACTGTCCCTGGAGCTTCTTTCACTGCCACTCCTTCGCCTTAACCTTTGCCCTCTGGGCCGCTGACGATGCTCTCCAGGTTGGGAACTTTGACTCATCGGATGAACCGACGAGACGTTTCGGTTTTGGTTCGTCCACTTTGGCTTCGTTCGCACAGCAGGCGAATTCACCCGATTCTGATCCGTCACCGGTTTGTTCAAGAATAAATCTGATTGTTTCCAAAGCATCTCAGTGGATTTTATTTGACTTTTACGTCGTTGAGGAGACGTTCATTCTGCACCAGAAGAAGAAAGATGTAAATCTGGACATAAACGATGAAATTTATAATCATGACTTGATGAACAAAGTCTGAGTCAGTTGGAAAACTTTAAAAAATACAATTTCATTAGTTATTTGTATTAAATAAAGAAAATTAAAATCACATGAAGAAGATCACTTCCTGTCTTCTTCATTTCCTCCAGTAGTAACTTCCTGTTGTTGCAGTAAATATACTAACTTTGCTAAAATCTTCTATTGAAACACGTTTTTTCTAAATTGGTGCGTTTTCTTTGAGTGAATTTACTTTTTAAATTCCAGTTTAAGGCGAATAGAACAGCAGCTGGTGAAGCTCATCCCAAAGCGCCGCTTCAGGTCCAAATTCACCAAACAAACCAATAAGCAGAAAAAACATCGTCTGATTTTAGCAAAAACTTGGACCTGAGCCTGAAGACCTGCTGTGAGAGCCTGAACTTTGTGCCGCCGTTGATACGTTGCTGATAAATTTCCCCTGGTTGCTTCAGGAAACTTGGCAACCAAACCAACCAAATACCCACAAGTACAAAAGTCTGGACTCATCAGTCTGAACCTGCCTGCTCAGACGTTGCTGATGGTTATTCAGTTTTTCTTCCATTTCTTTGGTTAAATCGATGAAAAACACCAAAGAAAACAAAGTTTGATGAGAATAAAAGAGGATTTTAGCTCCAACCAAAACCTGAAAACGAGTTTCAGGACTGGAAGTAAAAACGTTTCAATCCCGTCGTCATCAAACGTTTTCCAGACTGTCTGAAACTTTCAAAGTTTTTCTTTGGGTTTTAGTTTTTAAACTTACAAATCTGATGATTAAAAATGTTTAAATTCACACAATGACTGAAATCTGGCTTTATTTTCACTAAGTGGGATGAAAAAATACCAAAACTCTGATAGGAGAAAGTTTTTCCCGTTCAGATTCAAACTGTGGGCTCAGAGTTATTTAAAGTGGAGCAGCAGAAACTGGCCTGAGATCAGCGGAGGATCGAGGGAAACGATCCACAAATCCAAACGACTCAAAGCTGCAGGAAAAAAATCCCTTCGATCATAAAGGACAGAAACCAGATTTTATTCTACTGAGGACATTTATGTTCTGATCAGGAAAACTTTATAACTTTCTGTCGCCAAGAAAAGAGAAAAATCCTCTTCAGGAATCAGCTCTGTAGTAAATATTTCTACACAAAACCAGCAGTTTTAGAGCAGCTAAATGTTTAGTTAGCAACATTTAGCCCGTTAGCAGCTTATTCACACTTGCTTTGAGCTGAACATTTAATTAACTAAATATGTAGTTAATGTCTGTCTTGGAAACTAAATATTTAGCTCACTATCTAATATTGAAAAAACTAAAGATTTAGTTTAACTAAAAAATTCTTTGGACAGATATTTGTTAGCTCCAAATTAAAGTTTTAAACTTAAGTATTTCGTTTGACTAAATTCACATTTCTGAATAAATTACCAACATGGTGAAAATAAGACTGAAAATAAAATTAAACCTCTTTTTTCTGACAATAAACTAAATTATTGCTGTTAATTTTTGACTGTAACTTTACAAACTGAACATTTTCAGAGTTTCAGTTTTAGTTTTGTAGTTTCTGCTCATCTTTAGTCTCCTTTAGTGGAGGTTTTAAAGGGCCAGTTCCACAAACCTGCTTAAAAATTATGTAATTTCATAAACTTTTATTTTTGGTTTGACTAAAGATTTCCCACTAATTGCAATATTTAATGTTTTGAAGGTAAATAAATTCCTCCTCCTCCAGGCTGAACCGTCTGCTGCCAATAAACGAGTCATGCCTTCAGCCTGTGTGTTTGCTTTAGAGCGGGTCAAAGGTCAGGCTGAGCGAAAGACAAACAGAAGGATTTACAGCTGCAGAGGGTCAGTTTTACGGTGGAGGCTGATGCTTGGGGCTCATCAGGTCAGCTGAGACTGGAAAACACACTAAATACTTTTAAATGAAAGATTTAAGATAACTAACATTTACATTTGCTAAATATTCAGTTAGCAAACTAATTTTAAATTTAGATTAACGCATATTTAGTAAATATTTAGATCAAGAACTAAATGTTTAGTAACAACATTAAACATTTATCTTGCTAACTAATCATTAAAAAAACTAAATATTTAGCTTGTAGCTAATAAACCTCAAGCTAAATATTAAGATGACAAACTAATTTTACAGCCAAACTAAATATTTAGTAACTAAATTACATATTTAGGTTGCTAACTAATACGAAAACTAAATGTTTAGTTTGGGGTAACAGATCTCAGTTTAAGCTAAATATTTAGATGCAGGACTTGTGAGGAGGAACCATCTGGACAGTTGGACCAGAACTTCACGTCTGGAGAAACTGGACCAACATCAGGCGGGGGGGCGGTTACCATGACGACCGCAGCTGAAGCTAACGCTAAAGTTTTAGCTTGCTGTGACAGGAAGGCTGTGACTGGTGCATATTTCTGTTTTTGATACCATAAATGAAGCAGTTTATGATTTTATTTGATTTATTTTGAGTTATTTTGATCACAGTCCAGAATCCGGTGAGCAGCAGATGATAATTCAACTGTAAAATAAGACATGCAAACACACCACTTCCTGTTTTTACCTTGAAAAACTGTCGATTACGTAATAAACCTTTTTTATTGCTTTCTGCTTCTGACTCATAAATAATGCAGAGATGGAGACGCCATGTTTGTGGAAGTGGCTCCACCACAGAACAATTAGCTGATGAGAAATGAACCAGAAAGCAGATTTCAGTTTAATGAAACTATATTCGATTTCTCTACAGTCTCTAGGAAATCATGTTGCCACATTATTAATACTGAAAACAGAACTAAATCATGGATGTTTGTGTTGGAGACAGATGAGAGGATCCGGGTGGCATCACCAAACACCCAGGGGAAACGTCATAAAGCTCTCAGCGCTGAGGTCACTTCCTCCGCCGGCTCCAGGTTCTGATGGTCCAGACGAGGCCCGGCGCTGGGCTGGTCAGAACCGCAGGTCCTTCTCCCCCAGCGAGGAGAAGCAGTCGTCCACCAAGCCGTCGGAAACCTGGTCCAGCGACGGCGGGATCCAGCGCGGGTTCTGGTCTTTGTCGATCAGAACTGGAGAGGCAGACAGATTCCTGACATTCAACCGGATCAGCAGCAGATCGTGTAACGGCGGCGCATCGTCTGCTGAGGCAGCGAGGAGCAACAACAAGCACAACTGGAGCAAACCGGATCCAACTGGTGAAAATCTGTAACTGGCTTTAAAATGGACTGTAAGTTCAGCTGTAATAAAAAATAAACTGGACTGAACTGGAGTGGATTTCCTTGGACCAGAACCAGAGGTTAGCGCCGCTAACTAACCCTATGGCTCAAATCATAAACATTAGCTCTGCTGATGCTAAGTGCTACACATGTAACCTGGTTGTAATTCTTTTTTATTATAATTACACAAAATGTCTTTTTATTATTTGTCTTGTTCCTTATCTTAATGAAACACGTCTGTCATTGTTTTAACTGTTACTTTAAGATCGTAAGCCTCTCCCTTTTATTTCTTCTTCTGTGGTTTTGTCTTTAAATTGTTTGCGCCCCTTAGCTCCGCCCCCTTTTGTCATGTTGTGCGTTTTATTTTTCCATCTAAACCCATTCAGTTTATTTAGCTATTAAGCTAATTTTTGTTTTATACTTTTGTTTGCTGTTGGACTTGGAGCTTCAGCCTTTAACACGGTGGTTTTGTCTTTATTCTCGTCAGAAATAAACTGAGAATCATCCGTTCAAACTGTGTCACGGCCTGATCAATCGATAACCAGCACAACGCAGAAAAGGATCCGGCAGTTACATTAGCCAACCTACTTAGCAGAAGCTAATGCTAGGTGGCTATTCAAACATGTAGCAGAAACTAATCCTAAATGATTACATCAACACAATATTTAGCAGAAGCTAATGCTAGAGCACCAAATCCATTTAAAGTTATACCTGCTCTAGAAACACTACAACCAGTTTAATTTTCTCCTACTCTAACTGATCTGCGGAGTTCCCCAGGGTCTGTCCTGGGTCCCCTCCTCTTCCACATCCTACAGACTCTACAGATCAGCAGGACGTAGCGCGGCGCTAACTCACCTGCCCGAACGCCTTCGTAGAAGTCATGGCCTCTCTGGAATGGGAGAAAACAGACCAATCAGACGACCGTTTACCAACACCGACCACCATCCAGCGGCTGGACCAGAGAAACGCTGCAGAACTGTCCGGTTCTCACCATGCAGGCCTGGCTGAGCCGATACTCCATCACCAACACGTCCTGCAGGCTCATGGCGGCGCCGGCCTGCAGCTGCCTGAAGGTGACCTTCAGCGACGTGGGAGACATTCTGGACAGAATCTGGACGGACCAGAACCAGAACCAACACCGTTACTGTCCAGCTCGGTTCTGAGGAGACACTCTGATGCAGTGACAACGACTGAGAAATTATAATATTGGATTATTAATGTTGTTGGAATCAGGCGCAGAAGGCGTCCGGATACAAAAATACCCTAAACCTGAGCTTCACCCCCAACTGGGGGAATAATTACGACACCAGGACTTGGTCCCAGTTCAGCCCAACGCTGCTGCAGCGCCGCCCTGCAGGTTGCTCCAGAGCGCCGCCCTGCAGGTTGGCAGGTTTCTGCCACTTTATCTCCTCTGAGTGTAAATCAGCCTTAAAGACAAACCTCAACTTGTTTCTTTGCGAAGTCGGAGCCGTCGGCCTTCAGGTTCTGCAGGATTCCCTCCACACTGCCGGAGCCGAACAGCCTGGGAGGAGAACCAGTTCAGACTCAGCGACTCCACCAGTTCAGACTCAGCGACTCCACCAGTTCAGACTCAGCGACTCCACCAGTTCAGACTCAGGGTCTCCACCAGTTCAAACTCAGGGTCTCCACCAGTTCACTCAGGGTCTCCACCAGTTCACTCAGCGACTCCACCAGTTCAAACTCAGGGTCTCCACCAGTTCAAACTCAGGGTCTCCACCAGTTCACTCAGGGTCTCCACCAGGTCACACACTGGTCAGTTATCACACTGTAAAAACTCACCTGTCGATATCAGACATATGTTTGTCCAAGACAAACGGCTTATCAGAGTCCAGGTCACTCTGTGGACAAAAACACGACTTTGGATACAAAAAAACATTTCAAAATCCATGAAATCCATGAATTACTGATAACAGCGTCTTTAACCTGCGTCTGGAAAGACTCCAGCAGTCGGGAGACGTCTGAGTCCGATGGAGACTTCAGGCCAACCAGCTGCTGCTCCAGCTCTGGGATCTAACAAACACAACATTTTGCCTTGTTGCTGACATGTGCTAAGACATTTTGACTGATTGATTTTCATTAGAACTTGATCTGGTTTCATCTCACAGACGATGAAACCAGATTTTACATGAACATCACAAAACAGAAACCAGCCAACATCCCTGACATGACAGTGATCCTGTTTCTGCTCAGTTAGGATTAAAGAAAATTAGATTTTCTAAAAACTTTTGTCAAACTTAGATGTTTGCGCCAAGGTGACTTTAAACTGTTTTGGAGAATCTATGTCTGAGTGCAAACATCCTGGGAACGGGTCAGGACCGAGACCCGTGTAGCGCTTTAGCATTAGCATTAGTGCTTTAGCTCCCTAAAGCATAAACATTAGCACCGCTAACTCTAAAGCGCTACACCGATATTTAGTCTTTAGTCTTTAGTACTCGGAGACAAAGACCTTGATTTCTCTAGGAAAGTCCTGGTCTGACGAGACGGAAACTGTTTGGGCCTAATGGCCACCAGAGGCGCTGCTCTTGTACCATCCCAACTGTACCGGGTCCAAATGGACGATGTGCCCCAACATTTAGCCAGGTGTTTCCAAGATGGCTACCGGACTGACAGTGAAACTGAAAAGTGACCTAAAAGATTCTCCATTTATCAAATGAACAGAGACAGGAAGCGTTCAGTCTGGATAAAATGTTCTTCTTATGGGGCGAAAACATGAAGAGACAGAGTGGAGAGTCAGAACTTCGTCCTGTGATTCATTTTAACAGGCTTGGTTCCGATCCAGAGCTGCAGCAGAACCATCCAGTTCTCTGTCCTCTGCTGCTCTGACCCACACCTGGCCGCCGGGCCTGTCAGGACCGGTTGGCACCACTACAGTAAAAGCCCTGATTCACCCACTGACTCAACCTCCGGCCCGGCTCAGACCCGTTGGCCCGGGTCAGCGTCTCTGCTTCACCTGCTTGGACTCCACGAAGTGAGTGGCGACTCCGGCGCGCTGGACGTCTCGTCCTCTGAGCCGGAAGCCCGTCAAGGCCAGGAACAGCCCCAGCTTCCCCCGCAGCCTGGGCAGGAAGTAGCCGCCTCCCACATCAGGGAACAGCCCTGTCAAAATAAAACAACCACAGCTGAGGAGACGCTGAGGTCATGTCAGTGATGCAACACGTCGGTTCGTTTGACCTCCAGCTGAGTGCTGGATTCCTGTTGATGTCATTAAAGGGCCTTTCATGATGTCAATCAGTTTTCTGAGACTCGCCATGTTAGCCGGACTCAGATCAGCAGCGACTCCACGCAGCCAATCACAGAGCCTCCTGGGCTACTTCCTGTGGCTGGGCCACCGACTGCTTCCTGTTGGTTGGATGGATGTTTTTATGTTGATTGGTTGTTTTCCTTAATTAGCTGAATGCTGGTTGGTTGGTTGTGTTTTTGGTTGGATGTCTGGGTCAGGCGCGGAGCTATGGAGGGCCTGGCGGGGCCGCTGCCCCCCGGGCAAGATGGGGGTCCCGGGTCTGGAGGAGCCAGGGGGGGAGGAATGGTTTCGAGTCGCTTTACTGTCTGATTACAGATGGAGAAAGTCGCCCTCACCTGGTGAGACAGGTGTATTTAATGTTAAAGTTACCTTCTCAATGGAATATATACTAGTCAGTCCCAGTGACTGTTTCACTCACGGTTCAGCCGAAATGCTTCCTGGGTAAAAATCAAGACAAATGCGGCACTAACACCCCACCAACAGTTTCAGTTTCCAGTAGCGCGTTAGGGGCCCGGTGATTCGTTAGGGGCTCGGTGGTTCGTTAGGTGCCTGGTGGTTCGTTAGGGGCCCAGTGATTTGTTAGGGGCCTGGTGATTCGTTAGGGGCTCGGTGGTTCGTTAGGGGCCTGGTGGTTTGTTAGGGGCCTGGTGGTTCGTTAGGGCCTCGGTCGTTCGTTAGGGGCCCAGTGATTCGTTAGGGGCCTGGTGATTCGTTAGGGGCCCGGTGGTTCGTTAGGGGCCTGGTGGTTCATTAGGACAGTGATTCGTTAGGGGCCTGGTGGTTCATTAGGGACCTGGTGGTTCATTAGGGACCCGGTGGTTCGTTAGGGGCCTGGTGATTCGTTAGGGGCCTGGTGGTTTGTTAGGGGCCTGGTGGTTCGTTAGGGCCTCGGTCGTTCGTTAGGGGCCCAGTGAT
>CAEGAF010002785.1:0-21463 GCA_903067075.1 Micropoecilia bifurca
TCCCACGTTCTTATACAAAAAAAAAACAAAAAAAATTTTTTACCCAAAAAAAAAAAAAAAAAAAAAAAAAAAAAAAAAAAAAAAAAAAAAAAAATCAGTCAACACTGGTTTAATATTAGTTGTGAAGACACTGATGACAACATTTAAACACCTCAAATCAACTCCACTGGACTTGGTTATCAGGAGAAAATATGCCAGAATCCAAACCTTGAGCAGTTTGTTGTTCTGATCGTCGAGAACCATGATGCCCTCTTCGATCTTCTTCACTTTGGCCTCCAGAGTGACCTTCTCCAGCTGTAGCTTCTGCCTGGCTGCCTCCTCTTCATCCAGCTGCTGCTCCAGGTCCTGTTGGGACATCCGTGACGGAATATTTGATGAAGCAGATCAGAGCTTGAGGAACCACCTATCAGAACTGTTGGTGTTTTCTTACGGAGATATTCTGCTGCATCTTCTTCTTCTCTGTAGCCAGGTGCGACGCTCGCTCTTCCTCCTCCTCCACGCGCGCCTCTAGGTCGTGGAGGATCTCCTCCAGCTCCTGCTTCTTGGCGGCCAGGCGGGCTCTCATCTCCTCAGCCTCGGCGCAGAGCTCCGTCTCGGCCTGCAGCTGCTCCTGCAGGGCCATCTTCTCGGCATTCAGCTGGTAGACGGCAACAGATGATTTCATGGTTAGCCTTCATCAACCGTGAGCAGTTGCGTAAAGTATTTTTTTCTCAAAAGTGATACCTGTTGATGTTTTTCCTCCATCTCCTGGAGCTGCTGCTCAGTTTGCAGGTGCCTCTCCTTCACCTTATGCAGCTCTTCATCCTTGGCCTGCATCTCCTCCTCCTGCCGGCTAACTTGAAGCAGAGGCTTCACCTAACAGGGGAAAAGGAAATGTTTATATCTAGAAGAGTGAGAAAAGAAGAAAGCAAAGTTTAATCAGTAGGACGTTTCTTTGAGGGTTACCTTGGTGAAGAGTCGCCACCACTGCCAGTTCCTCAGTTTAAGATAAGCAGCACAGTTCCTCTGTATCACCTTCATGGCCGTCAGCTGCTGCTGTCGCTTTGCAAAAGCCCTGCAAGCAAAATGCTGCCCATCAGAAACATTCACACACTACAACAAATCATCATCAATAATCCCAACAATCACAAATTTAGAAGTGCTATTGGAAAAAGTCTAATTTTTATGCTTTTAATAATGCGTTTGTTTTTAAGGTGAAACACACAAACCTTTAACAAATTTTAAAATGACGGCATTTTAAAAATTTTCATCAAGACCAAAAATTTTTTGCCTTTTAAACAAGAGAGGTCGTAACAGTAAACCAGCAAGACGACTTGGGATTTTTAGATATTAAGAGGAAATGGGATAAAGAGGAGGGGAGTCGTTAGTTAGCCGCTTTATGACTTCCTAACGAGCTGCAATCTGTCGGAGCGAAGTTTTATATCTTGTTTAAACAAACTCTTGTTAAAACAAGATATAAAACTCGTCTTGTTGGATTGGCAAGCTTTGTTAAAAAACAAACAGCTTCTAGATTTAATGCCACACTCTGGAAGTTAAACTTCTGTACAAAGACTCAACTCAGATATCCTGAAACTATCATTTTTAGAGAAACATCTTATTTTTAGTCAAGATTCTGACATTTTTTGGCAGATTTTTGATCCTCTGATAGCAGAATTGCCATAATGAAGTATTGTTCAAATTTTTACAGCCTGTATAGTTCAATACCTGCTGAGCACGGAGGTGGCAGCGTCATACTGAGGCTCTGATTGATTAAAAACATTCGACTCCATGTAAACAGGTTTAGGAATGAATAAAGCGGCTCTCCTCTTACTTGCGGGCCACGTAGCCTCGGCACCAGGCCTGGAAGCTGATGATGATGTCGGTGATCTTCATGTCCCTCTCCTCCTCCAGGTGAGCCAGGACTCCGGCCCTGAAGAACACTTTGCTCTGGCCAATGCGGTACAGGTTGGCATCCAGCTCCAGAGACCGGATCTGATATTAAAAAGAAGAAAACAATCACTACGTTTGACCACAGAGGATCATGTGGATTGTAAATCTACGTCTGCAGGAATCCCACCATGAGGACGCAGGCCTGCTTCCCGTCCATGAAGCCCTTGGGGATGGCGTTTGGAGTCAGGATCTCATACCTGAGAAAAAGAACATTTATTCATCTCTATACTGTCCTCATCTGCTCAAACAATAATAAATAAATAGTGGTGCCGTACCTCTGTCTGAACTCCTGGAAAACGATGCGGTTGGGGAATCCCTGCCTACAGATACGGATCCCCTCCAGCACTCCGTTACATCTGAGTTGGTCCAGAACCAGGTGGGGGTCCAGCTTTCCAGCCTGGAAAGACAGAGCCATGCTGGTCAATCTGCATGTTGGCCCAGCTTGTGAAGCCATTTGTGTATTTAAATGTGCTGAACTGGTGCAGAGTTATCAAATAAATATGTCATTCAGTACATTTATGCATGTGTTAAAAATCAACAACAACTTTTTAGTCAATTCAGCACCGATTTTCTACATCAGATTGGTATCGACCAATACTAAACCTCAGATATTGGCATTGCTCTTGCAAGTGAAAAAAGTGGATCGGTGCATCTCTACTAAATACAAATCAAATTACAACACAATTATGCTAAAAAAAAAGTACCCAACAGATGTAGCATTATTTATCTGTCACATACATATTTCAAAATACATGTTTATCTGAGAGGACATGTGACAAACTTTTTGAAAATTATATGTATAATTAAGACATTTAGAAGAAAAAAAAAAAAATCTTAATGTTACCATAATTCACACATACCTTCTTCTCGTGGTTGGGAATGATGCAGCGAACAAAGTTGGGGTTGGTGTTCCTCAGTGTGGCCATGAGTTTGGACAGCTGCTCCTTGTAGAGCTGGCCCACGGTGCGGAACATGCCTTTACGGGTCTTAAAGGCGCCGGGCATCTCGGACATGCCGGACACTTTGTCCAGGCCCACGATGCGGTCCACTGGTAAGGAAAACACCGTGGAGGAAAAAGAAGAAAAACATGCTTTATGTTTAACTTCAAATGAGTTTCAGGTGGTCTGAATGTCTAACCAGGCAAACTCAAAGCAAATGCACATCACAAGGAATAATAAAGAGGACCATTGTCTCAGGTTGTCTCAAGAAGACACACACCGGACCACAGGAGGTGGCTTACAGAACCAGAACCACTAGAACACCACACAAACGGCGAGTATATGCAAAAGAAAGACAACAGGCCAGTCAAAGGAGCCAGTGAAGCCAGAAGGATAACACACCATGACAAAAAAAAAACAAAAAAACTGAATCAATATATTTAATGCAGTGACTTAAAGAGATCTGTCAACTGTAAACGATGACAGTTCGTTTTTCGGAGTGAAATCTATGTGCGATGGCAGATTTGAATGTGTATGTGTGCCAAAGGTGGTGACAAAACCAAACCCATGCAGTATATACCCATTGCTGCACTGATGCAGTACCCAAGACCAACACCAGGGGTCTCCACACAACGCTATCACACAGAGGGAGAAAAGGAGAGTCCAATGAAAGAGCAACAACGATCCAGAGATTATTACAGAGTTGCTTTTTTTAAGGCCAGTAGTTCATATTTCCAGTATGGGATGAATAAAAAGTTTTCTTTATGGCTAAAAATAATTGAGACATGAAACAAACAACGGGAGGGGGTGGGGGTGGGGGGGGTGGAATAGTAAGAAAGAATCCATTTCACCTGAATCAGAGTGCAGAATAGGAAAACGTTGGTAAAAATAAGCTCTCTGACAATGCAGTACCTCTGAGAGCCGACAGAAAAAAAAAAAGACAGACGAGAAAGGGGCCAAACGGAGGAAGAAACGGACAAACGACCAGCAGAGGTTTGACAAAAAGGTAAAGACAGAGGCCAAGAACCAGACAGTAAAAGAAGTGAAAACTATGAACAGTTGAGAGAAAAGACCTGACCCTACTGAAGCCACGTCCGTCTAAACTCACCGTCTCTCCAGAGCTCAGACACAAACTTGTCGGTGGACTGGTTGAGGAGCGTGGCGACGTTATCGTTCAGGGGGTCCATGTTCTTCATCAGCCACTCGTCCGCTTTGTAATCCACCTGACAGAAACGCAGCAAGTGTCGACATGGTATAAAAGAGAATGCATGAGGACAGAGGGTGCAGGTCTACCTTGCCAGCATAGTGCATGATGCAGAAATCTGCTTCGTCCTTCAGTTTCTTGGGCTTGTGGAACTTGGGGTGTGTGCCCTGCTCCTGGACCACCTTCTCTACAAAACTCTTGTCCGTTGCCTTGGGAAACCAGCACTCCTCGTCCAGCAAAGCCAGGATACCAGGAGGACTCGCCTGGAGGCAGAAGAGAGAGAGAGAATGTTGGATAACATATTGGTAAGAAATCTTCTCATACTAAAACATTGAAAAAGCAGAGGAACCAACCGGTTTCTCGATGAGGTCGATGCACGGCTGCAGGTCCAGGCCGAAGTCAATGAAGCTCCACTCGATGCCCTCCCTCTGGTACTCCTCCTGCTCCAGGATGAACATGGTGTGGTTGAAGAGCTGCTGCAGCTTCTCGTTGGTGTAGTTGATGCACAGCTGCTCAAANTGTGTGTGTGTGTGTGTGTGTGTGTGTGTGTGTGTGTGTGTGTGTGTGTGTGTGTGTGTGTGTGTGTGTGTGGACGCCAACATCGCCCAGGAGGGTTCGTTTCTCACCTCGAAGATCTCAAAGCCAGCGATGTCCAGGATGCCGATGAAGGAGGCGCCCTGTCTCTTTGTCTTGTCCAGCGCTTTGTTGATCCTCATGACCAGCCAGCGGAACATCCGCTCATAGGTAGCCTTGGCCAGGGCCTCCACGGCGAACTCCGCCTGCTCCTGAGTCTGAGCCTTCTGGACGTAGTCTCGGCCCACTTTGATTCTGGGGGAAAGGATGGCCCTGGTGAAGTCCGTCACGTTCATGCCCATGAGGTGGCACACCTTCTGGGCAGCTGGTGCAGAGAAACGGTTATTATCGCAACTGATTGGAGGAGAGGAGAGAGACTTCAATGTGCGGAGACGAGGCTCATCTTTACCCGTATTGTCAGGCATTGAGGCTTGGTCTGTGTGCCGTTCCTTCTTGAAGCTCATGTTTCCGAGCTGCAGCACTGCGGCCACCACCTTCAACATGCCTACGCAAACAAGGAAATGAGCAAAAATGTATGAAGTTTATGCCACCCTGATCCAGAACGCCGCTGCTCGCTTTCTCACTGAAAACATTGGTTTTACAAGGTACTAAAAAGTGTTTTTTTCCCCTTCGGATTTTTTAAAGAACTTAAACATCAACAGGAAAACTAATGTTTTTAAGACGTAAGAAAATCCTCCTTTTAAAAATGCTTTAAATGGAAACTCAACACCCAAATAAAACAAAAGCCAGATTGAAAGCCGGACACAGACCATCAGGCAGAAGTGTGGTTATAAATCTGGAAATTGGGACCAGGAATAGTCAAGATATCCAGAAGTTTTCCTGACCTGGGATGTAAATTCTAATGCTAGAGGTAGTTTCCTTACCGATCTGCTCGTCCTCTGGAATCCCCATGATCCTGAAGGCCTCCATGGTTTCTGTGAACAGATCCTTGTCCTGCTGTCCAGGGATCGTGACGTTTCCGTTGGAAAGAAATCGGTAGTTGTTGTAGTTTTCAAGGAGAAGCTCATCTGTGGTCAACAACAAAATGGAAACATTCGATTTTCACGCCAAGTGACTTTATAAGAACGCGACAAATAGTAAACCTTCCGCTAAATATCCAGCTTACTTCGTAGCTTGTCTCCTGCTCCTGTGAGCATGTAGTAGAAAATGTGAAACGTCCTCTCATCTTTGGCCTGGCGAATGGCTCGGGATTTCTCCAGCAAGTCTTGAGGTCAGTTTGTCAAGGAAAGGTTTTGATAACTAATTTAGCAGCTTAACTGTCCAATTCCTAAATCACTCAAACGAGGCAGGAAGGGAAAACTATGTAATCTCGGTAATTAGGATACAGGTTTCAATATTGGCACCAACGATGTAACCGTTGACATCGAAGTTGATTCTAATGAATTTTCCCTGCAAGGGGAAAAATAAATCATTTTAAACCAAAATGTGAAACTAAAAATTTCTTAGAAATCTTAACTTTGTAAGAATTCATACAAATCTGGAAGAGTTGTCATTTTTGACGGTTTTGGCATTTCCAAAGGCTTCCAGGATGGGGTTAGCCTGCAGTAGCTGCTTCTCCAGCTCCCCCTGGTGGAAGGTAACAGATTTGCAGAGAATGTCATATAAAAATAAAAAAAGTTAAAATTCATACTTCATAATACGACAGAATAATCGGACCATAGTAAGAAAGAAAAAAAAGTTATTCAAATCCAAGTATAATGTCATGGTATTACAACAATAGTTGTATTACGAGAATAAAGTTGTAATCATGTGAGAACAAAGTCATAATATTACTAGAAAAATATTAACAGCATATCATTTCTGATTTTTTTCTTATAATATGACTTTTTCCTTCATAATTTTATTTGTTATTTTCTAACTGTGGTCCTCATACTCAGTCACATCATGATGACAATCTTGGCAAAAGCATTCGCCATCCAAAGTCTTTATTTACCGTTCTGGCATCAGAACGATAAACAAAGACTGAGATTTGGTCAAAAATCATTTAGCCAAATTTCATGTTATTCTGAAATCAAATATTCAGGAATATTAATATTAGCTGATTGACCATAGGTAGCTTACATCTGAGAAGGAAAAAAACATTTAAATCAACAACACAGACCAGCAGCAGCAACACACATTTTGCACCCAAGCATAAAACCCAACACATGACGCATTAGTGCCCCAACAACCCAGACCCAGAGACCGTCAACAAACCCAGCACCTGATACAGAGAAGAAGAGTCCAGTGAAGACTCAGGAAAGGGAACTTTTCAGTCCGCCCTTATTTAATTTAAGGCTTTAAGAAACCCTTGGTGAACGGTTAAAAACACACAAACACATACAAAAAATGTCCAAAACAAGCATGACTTGAGTTCCAAATGATTCGTGTTGAAGAGTAAACACATACTCAACAACACACAGTGCCTTGCAAAAGTTTAACTTGTTTTTTTTAATTATCAGGTTGCAATCTCAGACTTTAATGTGTTTTACAGGATTATCAGTTGACATAACATAAAACATGTTTGGAAGAGGTAGGCAAATTATGCAGAATTTTCAGCTTTTTCTGTAGAAATAAAAAGATGAAAAGTGTGGAAAACATGTAGTCAGCCCCTACTTAGCTGATAAATATGACTATAGTAAGGTCTTCTCCCAGACGCGCAGATGGATTTACTGGACTTTGAGTAGGCCATTTTAAAACATTGCATTGTATCTCTGCCTATGTACTTTGGTTGATTATTCAACTGGATGAGTGACTATATGATTTACTAACAAGAAAGACGGAAAAAAAAACATTATTATCATTATTATTATTATTCATTTCAATGAAATGAACTGATTGCACTTGCAAATTCCAAAAACTGGGGTAATGGTTGAGATTTTTACTTTTGCTGTTATAACCATCTTTTTTCCTGTTGGTTCCATGAAATCACCAATCTCAAATTATTTTGAAGTATTATTGAACATAATTACTATATGTCATTTTACAGTTTGTCATCTCTAATATAACAGCTTCCTGGTCCGTACTACAGAGCATGATGCTGCCACTACCATGGGTCACCATGTGCATGCTTTGATCGGGGTGGCGTACAGCGCTAGCTGCGTTATGCTAACTAGGTAGCCTCTAAAAACGGCTGGTTGCTTTATTTAAGTAATGAGTGTAAATCAAATATACTAAAAGCATTAAAATTGTGATGCATCTGTTTTTTTCCTTTTGTGGTTTTATTTAATAATTTAAATATAAGTAGTGATATGTAATTTAGTTTAATTTAACAGTATAAATGTTAACCTGGTGCTTCTGCATGTACCTTTTGAGTCAAGTTGTTTAAATTGTTGCAGTGCTTTGAAGAAGTTATTTGATTTCTGACTGAATGGGGGGGGGAAATCAAAGGGGGCCAAAAACAACTTGACTGCAGATTTTCTCTACTTTATCACTTACAGTTTTTTTAATCCATGCATAATTTTACTTTCCATTGGCCAATTCATGTAACATTTTGTTGGTCTGACACAAATGACATCTCAACAAAAACATTTGCAAGTCACTGTGCAAAATGTAAAAATCTTAGTAATAAATTTAAAGCTTTCTTGTAAAACAAAGCAAAAACAAAGAAGCAGTTCAGGATCTTTTGCACAATAAAATAGCGCTTTAATGAAAAATTCAACCAGACAAATAATAAAAAAAAAGAACCAAAAGAGAAAAAGTTAGTGGATATATTTCCATCTATACAGACCCCCCTCCTCTTCCACTACTATTGTCTGGTTGAACTTTTCACTGGAACATGTACGGCTGCCAACGAGCTGCAAACAAACTTCCTCCCGACTTCCTAATGGCTGGCAAGACATGTCACCTCTGCCCTCCATACAAAGTGACTCCCAAAACAGAGCAGGCTTCAGCGAGCGGGTTGGGAAGAGAAGGAGTGGGGGAGGAGAAAGGATAGAAAAAAAAGAACATGGTGACAGAAGCAGGTGGAGGAGGAAGGATAAACTCACATGTGACAGGTATGAACCCTGTTGATGGGGGATGAAAAAAAAGAAAAAAGAAAAAACAACCTCAAAAAGGGATGAAAGGTGTGGTTTCTTTAAAGCCCCTCCGGGGTCGTCTGTGCTGCATCAAATGTGGCCGACAAGCAGAATACCAGAAGAACAGGTTCTCCTGCTTTGCCTGACAAAAGGCCCGAGTTTGCACAACTTTCCGGTTCAATAAAACATCAGATAAAGTCAGTTTTTACATCTAGAAAAAAAAAAAGGTGGTTCCTTTAGAGCGGAACACTGCCAGGTTTTCTTACTGTCATTTACTGTCCACACAAATCACACAGATACACATCAGCATTCAGCTTTAACAGGAAAAACTAAATTAAACAATCCTTTTGGATTAAACTGATATGTAAAAAGGTGGAGGTTGCAAGACAACAGGCGGGACTGACCTGATCTTTCTTCGTCTTGTGGGAGGAAGCAACATGAGCCAGATACTGGATAACTTTCTTGGTGTTCTCTGTCTTACCAGCACCAGACTCGCCTCTGGAGATGACAAGAAAAACAAAAAATGCAATCGGATAAGAAAATAAAAGGAAGAATGTGAACTACTGAGACGAGCCTGGTTGAAACTTGGTTACTTACGTGCAAAGAATAGACTGATCTTCCCGATCTGCAAAAAAAGGTAAAAATATGGATATTGTCAGCTCTGCACAGAACAAGTACAAGTTTACGCCTATGCAACAGGAAATACACCGACCGCAGACAGGAAATCAATATCCGGCTTCCTGTGACTGAAGCACTTCTAACTGCCTAATTATTCTATCGCCTCCTGAAATGTGGTCTGGAGTACAATGTGTGGAGGAGGGAAAAAAAGAGAATAAAATTACACCAGTGGGAAAGAGGATTAGCTAATGTGGTATGCGCTGCATCCAACGGAGTTCTGGGGAAAAAAGGAAAGCCATACAGGAGGTGGATTTAAGAAACACCCTCTACAGGAAATCCCAACTCTGGCCTTTGGAGTGGAGCCACGGCTGCTAAACAGTCACCGATTACACACTGCAGTAAAAGGAGGAAGAAGGAAGCGAGAAATCTGCTAGAGCAGAATATTCCAATCCTATGCGTTTGTGACAGATGAATGGAGAGGAAAATGGCCTGCAGGTACGAGGCGACGGGTGCAGCCGCTCACCCTGCATCATGCTCCTGTACGCCGTGTCGGTTATGGCGTAGATGTGGGGGGGCATTTCGTGTCTCTTCTTGCCCTTGTACATTTCCACGATCTCCTCGGAGTAGATTGGCAGGTTCTTGTATGGGTTGATCACCACGCAGAAGAGACCGGAGTACGTCTGCAGGACGGATATGAGACAATTTAGAAAATATTTTCTTCAAATAATCAACACATTTTTTTTGTTGTTGTTGTCTTTTAAAGATTAGCTAACAGATTGTAGAAAAGTACTAGGAAAATTGTATGTTGGGTAAGACTATGAGTCTCAATACAACCTTTCCACTTCTGATGATACAGATATTGCAGCTTTGAGTATCGGTCCATACTGATATTGACCTGATACAATATCAGAATGAATCATGCATAATTTTATTATTCATTTTTGCAGTGTGAAATGTTAGAAAAGGCTTAATCAAGTTACATTACTCACACAGAAAACATTTGGTATGAAAACAACCAACCCACTTATTATTAATCAATAGGTTTGCATGTGGGATGCAAAGGCTGCTGGATACAAATTCTGGGGCGGACTAATTACTGGACAGGAATGTTTCCATCAAAGATTTTAGATGCAGGTTGATATAAGTTGATACTTATTTTTTGGTTGATATCTGACCGATTAACAAAATCAGTATCAGATCAGGACACCCCTACAGGACACCAAAAATATAATAAGATACTAAGTTAATCTGCTTCTCTTTTTGTACTTCTTATTTTTATACTTGTGTTATTTTTATACTTCTAGTATAATTAATGCTTCCACTTTTGCTGGTATTACAGTACAGTTTAAACGAATTATTTAAGAAAGTCTTATGATGGGAACATAATTAGGGAATATTGCCTTTTTAGGAAATATTAGGCAGTCATGATGCCAGATGTGTCAGGTGACAGCTCAAGACTCCACCCAACCAGTTAAATATAAACACTGGAATGGAGAATGCAAGTTCAACACCAGACACGTATTAGCAAATGATTACTGCACTTCAAACAGCTGTCATATTATTATAAAACTAATTATAATGCAGTAGGATATTTACGAGATATTTTGCAACGCTAAAGTAGTAGTAAGAAAATAACGCGATATTCTATAATTTAGTAGCCTACTAGTATTTGTGTTTGAGATTTGCATTAATAATGACAATCCTATCACACCTGTATATATAGTTACTTTGCATTACCAAAACAAAACATTAAAATAATTCCTTTTAAAGAGACAGTATTTTATAGCATAATCAAGAAACTGTGTTGCCTGCAGTTGTTATAAAAATGCTGTAGATATCAAATATGACTTAAGACATTTGACTTTGTATTTGAGTAGCTTGAAATTGGGTCTCTGTCTCTTTAAAAACTCCTGCCCTTTCTGAAACACCGCCTTCAGGAAGTCCTTGGTGTTGCACTGAGAGGTAGCTCATATAATGAGCTAAGCATATGTGCATTTCCAGGTGTTTGCTAATTGCTGCTGGCTAGTCTGTAGGAGTCTTTAGGGAGGCCTGCTCTGTGAGGGAGAAGCTTGGAAACTGCAGCTCAGAGGAGGAGCTTCGTCCTTGAAGATAGAGTTAGGTCCACCCGGGCGTTTTACACAGCTGAATGGTTGCCATCGGAGATCATATTATTTCTCAAACATGCATGAGAGAATCAAGGAAACACTCCAGGTATGTTGTTAAGGGAATAATGTTTTAGCATGACGTAAAGCTCAAAACAGTTGATTTTACATAACACTGCCCCTTTAAAATCTAAAAAAGGGAAAAGTAATGAAACATGAAGTTACTGAACATCATATAGAGGAAAAGTACCAGAATGGTTTGACATACTGGGAATAAATCCCCTCCTTGCCGTGAGGAGGGGATTTTGTTTGCAGCTTTGTTAACTTGTGTAATAAAACTGCCCCATAATTAATTACCTCATTGCTGAAATTTTCACATGAACTCTGATTTGTAATACAAAGTTATGTAATCGGAGCTCCACCTAGCTACAAGTTTAAACTGAGTGTTTATGTATTGCATGACTGATCAGGGAACTCGCTTTTCATATTTATATAAAAATTTGAACATCTTCATCTACACTACACTTCGTTTCCCCTGAGAGAGTCTCCATTTTGAGTGTGGAGCTATGAAACCATCCATAGAATGGATCTGTGGAGGAAGGGGGAGGGGGAAACACTGTTGATATGACCAGGTCACAACTGAGTGTCAAAGGGACAAAATCACTCCCAGGAAAGAAAGATGAGGGTAAATAACATTAATTACGGGGGAAAGTAATCAACGTTACAACATGGTTTACATTCCATGCCCCTTTTTGAAAAGCCTGGACTGGTGCCGTTCTCTCTCACTTTTTTTTTTTTTTTTTTTTTTTAAATCTCTTGCACTCTGGAGCACATTGTTCTCTGGAGCTTCCTGTTTACATGACTCGATCCCAAACAGAGAGAACGCAGCAAACATTACAGTACTGCAGGATAGTTTCAAGATGAAGAAGATGGAGCAATTCAATACAAAGGAATGTTAACAGATTGCACATTTTCTTTCCATTTGCAGCTTACACACAATGGAACATCTCGAGCCACGGATGGCTTAACAAGAAGATGATTAGATTGGACCGAGATCAAAGGAGACTGGAGATGTTTCACAAAAACCAGAGGAACTCATGCAGCAAGAAGTAAAACGTTTGCTGCTTTAGCATACGCATATAAGCATATGAATATGTACAACGTCTCTGCAGAGCGTCATACTTACATAGATGAGTCCAGAGTAGTATCTCTCCTTCAGGTTGTGCAGAACGGACGCTTCGTTGAGGCAGGTGAGCTCAGCCATGTCCTCCACCTTGCTGAACTTGGGTGGGTTCATCTTTTGGATGTCGTCCTTGTTCACCTTGATCTTTTTCCCGGAGTCCGCCAGCTCCACCGTGCACTCGTCGCCACGCTCCTCCTTGATGGAGCCAGCCTCGAAGCCCAGGCGCTCCGAGGGGACCCATACCAGCTTCTTGGTGGCCCAGTCGGCCTGCGCCAGCGGGTTGTTGACCAGGTTACGGTCCACGTACAGAAACTTGTCTGCGTCTGACATGGTGGCTGGAAAGACGGAGAGAGCAGTTGGAACAGGAAGCTCCGACATAGATTCAGTGTAATAAGGACAACAAAAGCATAAAAATAAAGACATGAAGTTGTATAAGTTGAAGGTCTTCAAAAATTTAATTTTGACTCAAAACTTTAAAGATTTTGTGCATCTAAAAAAAATTTTCACCAACAATCTGGCCATTTTAAAACCTTGGACACTGAAGCCACATAGTGCCATTTTATAGCACAATCAAGTACATATGTAAACTTCAGTCATCAAAATACTGTATGTGCATCAAATATAATTTAAAAGAAATTTGACTTTGTAATTTAACTCCTTGACATTGGGCCTCTGTCTCTTTAAAAACTCCTGCTCTTTCTGAAACTACACCTGCAGGAAGTCATCACAACATGACTCCTCTATTAACCCTTTAGGAACGTTTATAACAACGTTTTATTGAAAAGTAGCTGTACAATGAGCTCAGCTGATCTGATCAGCTGGTCATCTGCAGATGTTCGCAATTGGCGAACATCTGCAGATCTACCAGATGTTCGCCAATTGCTGCTGGCTAGTCTGAAGGAGCTGAAAGAGAGACTTGGGGGAAGGTGGAGCGGAGTTGCTAATGTGACTTCATGCATATCTGACTATTTTCTGTCAGTCAAGTTTTATATTTGCATTACATCAAACTTAAAGCTCTAAATTAGGTCACAAATCATGTTTGTTGAATCTTAAAATCGTCATTGCTATTCAAAATTTAATGGCTTTAGTGAAAGATTTTTTTGAGTCTAGCAGAGCACATGCTAAAAATACATTATTATCTTGATTTCAATTCTCAATTTACCTCAAAGACTACAGGAACAAAGAAATAGTTTTCTGAGTATTGTGTAAACCAAAGTCTGAATGGGGAAAAGACACGATACGAACTGGAAACCGGTTTTGAAACAAGCATTGAACTTTTATGTTCAGAACAATATTATGAGACCGATTAAGAGAATGAAAATCTTCCTGGGTTAGAGGAGCAAGCTTCAACGTCACAAATTTTGAATAAATCCTAAAAAAGTAGCTTATACTAATTTCTTATTTGCATACGTACATGTTTAAGTGCAACACTGTATTTCCCAAAGTTACTCGTGGACATATTTGCACACAGTTTTGTGCTCGTAAACATCTTGTTGACAGAGCACTTTGCAGAAAGTGACTCAACTGGTAGAACCAGAACCAGGAAGGAGAAAGTGTGCAAAATCCAAGTCATCAAAGTCACAATAAAGCTGCAGCGATGAGGGGAGTTAACCCAGTATGAACCGCTGTGACTGACAGCACAGCCCTGGGCTTTTTCTGTCCAATTATCGTTCCAAAACTGCAGGAGCATGACACCATTTTCGCAGCGACACCACGGCTGTTGATGCCGGATGTTTTTCCCCTTGTCTGATAGGAAACAGAGCCGTCTGATGCTCAGCAGTTTCCAAAAGAGCAATGAGAAAGAAAATCACAGCAAAGGTCAGGTTAAGTTTGAATGCTTTAATTGACTTCTACAAAGTGAGTTGCCCTGTGGGAAAAGGATGATCTATTGCTGAGTTGTTACACTTAACAGAAAGAACGACACTAAACCCCAACAAGCTGGGATTTCTCAAAGCTTAAATAAAATAATGAACAACAAGAAAGGGTCAGGAATGAAGTATTACAGAATTATACACACTACTCTTAGTATGACCAATTGGGCTGGTTTAACACATGAGATTAGTCAAAACTTTGTAGAAGAAATCGGATTCAGATTAAACTGCTGACTGGGCAGACTATCTGAAATCAGATTACTTTTCTTAGTGTATACCAATATCTAACCACCAAGAGGTTGTAGTAGGGCTTTTACAGATTAATCAAATCTTCTGTTTTTAAAGCTTTTATTTCAGGGAAAATGTAACTATAGAAACCCCAACTTGACGGAAAATAAATAGCAGTGATGTCACTTGCCTTCCTGTTTTCTGGGGAAACCAAGCTTAAGCTCTTTTAAAGGAAGCTGTATATACCGTTACTGCAGTTTATTCATACTGAGAAGGAGAGCCAGAATTTTAGCAGATAACAGGAAGCATGCTGGATCTAGGAGTGCTGACAGATTTTTGGAAATCTCAGTGTTAAGATAAGGATCTAAACTCAAACTTCTGTTCTGAATGCATTAACTGCTAAGAGGCCTAAGGCAGCAAGACTTAATGACTGGTTAGGGGCGGGCATCTGTCATATTGTTATTTATTGTGATAAATTTAAGGATTTTGATTCACTGTCACACAATAAATTCCAGATAATATTTAAATCTGCCCAAAAGGTCTTAATTGTGATAACTTTACCCTTTTCTCCACTGTTCAACAAAAGCATCAATAAATATTTGAAAACATAGTTACCATGTGCAGTTTGGTGATAGAAATCACACTTTTACATGACTGGTGTTTGAAAGGAGCATATTATAAAAGGGGAATGTTTTTCAAGAACATTAGTTGTGTTTCTGGGACAATAATTGCTGCAACACAGTCATGGTCATACAGTTGCATAAAAAAGTAAATTGATTTTATCATCACTTTTATTGTGATCGTAGTAAAACACAGTAGTCCTTTCTTTTTATCCTGTGGTCTAATTCCAGGAAAGGATTTAGAGGATACTTATCTAGCAATCCTGAACAGGAGTACCTAGTTTACATACTTTAGATCAACATTAGATTATTTTTCTTCTTTTGCTCTTTCCTTTGGTTTGCCATTTTGTTTGTATTTCCTTTTAATTCCTGTAAAGCACTTTGTATTGTCTTGTTGCTGAAAATGTGGTATATAAATAGAATTACCTTACTGCAAAATATCTTTTTAAAATTTGAAGTCCATATCACCCATCTCTGACTGGTTAATAGTATTTTAATTTTTTTTCAATGGGGGCGGGGAACAAAGAGCGACCTATTTTTACATTGACTGCTTCCTCCACCACTTGACAACTCTGCTGCATAAATACACCTACAATATAGTAATTTTTAAAGAGAAATCTTAATTTGACAACAAAATTTGGTATAAGTTGGTCAAAACTTTAGAAATAAAACCAAACTCTGGATACAACTCTAAAAACGGAGTTAAAAGGCTGCCCAGTTGCCTAGGGATGGTCAAAAAACTTCATGTGCCGACCCAGAAATTAGAGGTTTTGCCATTTAATGCGCTCAAGCAGACAACTGATTTTTTTCATGACTCCCTGGTCTACAGGCAGATGATAACCTTCACTGCTGACTTAATCTACCAACCCATCCCCAGTTGTGGGGTGAACTAACCATGTTTTTCCTCTCCGCTGGCGACAAGTTTCCTCCTCTCCATCCCACAGCTCCCTCTCCCCTCTGCTGAGTGTTAACTCCCCTCCTTCCAGCTGTTTATCCAGACTTTTCAGGGTCACATTCCTCCCATGCTAACTCTTTATCAGGGAGGACCAACCAGCAAAGGCATTCCACAAATTTCTGTCTTCCATCCTCCTCGTCTTACATCTTCCTCAGACATATTTTCTGATGCTTCCTCTTGTCTTTGTTCGGCCCTTGTTCCTGTCCACCAGCATTTTTACCCATAAGCCCTCAGTGAAATAATTGTTCTTTTGCAAAGCTGCAGAGATTGTTTACCGACATACAGGGAACTGAATGCAAAGCAATGAATGTCAATGACATTTCAAAAACCAAACAAATTCAGCTTTTACCCGTTTATTTTTATGAAATAATTTCATTAAACGACACTAAAAGTATTGATCATAGATCATGGATTCACAAATTAATTTTTTCTTGCCATGTTGGAAATAATTTTTTTTTTTTTTCATTTTTGCATAATTTTCCACAAATATCAGAATTCAACCATTTTATTTCTCTATTTAAAAAGTAAAAAAAGAATACAAATAATAATAATAAAAAGGTCAGTTTAAGTTTCTAAAGTTTTTTCCTTGGCATACAGTCCCATGACGGTAAGGGTTGCAGATTCCTGAAATTAGATCATCAGGATGATTGACATTCCAAAAAATAGGGAGAAAAGAAAATATAAATGTACCAATATTTAAATAAAAGGGAAATTAGAATAAATTGTTTGATTTATATCTCAATTTTATTAATTCTATTTGACTGTCAGAGCTGACAGTTTCACAGTGCTGTGCAGCAAAGCAACAATGCAATAACTGAATAAATTTACAGATTTAAATACATATTTATTTTTCTTCTAAACTTCTGAGACAAACAATTTTGTACATTTGTTTAATTTCACATTTAAATATTTGCTACATTTCGGCCCTCGAATGATGATGTCTGGAATAGTTAAACTCGAGCGCTTGACACAGAAAATGACTTCGACACACAAACCGTTTCTCCAGAGGACTGGGGACTAAAAATGACTCCATCGGCTATTTTAGTTCTCCAAGCGCTGTTCTATATAGAAAGTAGAGGAGGGACAAAGAAACCCCTTCAGCCAGTTTAAAACCTCACCAGTCTCCTGAAGCTCTGGATGTGGATGTTATAATAAATAAAATGAAAAGACAGCAATCAAACTCACTGGATTCCTAATAATTAATAGATTTAAAATACAGACCTAATGCATTCTAGTGAGTAAGGTGCTAAATATCTTGTAGATGGAACAATGTCTATTATCATTTTCCATCATCTATTATTTTGACGATGGAAAATAATAGAAGAGTTCAACAATAACTATTCAACATTATACCAATATTGTTCAGCCTGAAAAATCCACAATAAAAGGGAACCTTAAAAAGGAAGAGGAACCATGAAGTAACAAGAGAGGAAGAAGGACTCCAGGGACTAGACTGTTGTCACAAAGTGACAAAGTAACACAGCAGCCTGGACATAGAGGACAACATTCAGGAATGAGGGGAAAGGGAAAGAAGAGGGCAAAACAACAACATATCTTACCATGTATTTTTGGTTTAGTTTCTAGTGCAAATTTCTTAATACGCTTGAAATAAGACAAAAATAACTTAAAAGTAACTTTCCAGAAAGAAATAAAAGAGTTTGTTTCAAGTCAATTCCTTAATATTGATGAAAAACTACTAGTTCAAAAGCAGATTATTTACAACATGGGAAAAATGTCTCATCTTAGTGTAATAATCTGCCGTTTAACTAGTACTTTTCCATTAATATTAAGCAATTATTGACTTACAACAAGCCCCTACTTCTGGCTGAAAAGTTACTTTTAATTTAGCTTCGTCTTAATTCAAGTGTACCAAAATATTTGCACAACAAACTAGACCAAAAATACTTGGGGAGGATCTGGTGTTATTCCAGTGTGGCCTCATTTAGGAGAGCAAGCCAACCTTATAAAACTCAGACCATCCAATCACTGAACTCTCATTCTGCCTCACTTCATTTCCTTGAGCCAACATAGATAATAATAATAAAAAAGAAGTCAAGACAACCTCACACAGAGTCTGATCAAGTACAAACAGGCTCTCCTCCTTCAGCTCTGTGTGTGACGGGGGAATCTATAAACCAGCTGTGCTGCATTTACTGCTCTATTGTGAGCATCATCAATCGAAGCACAGGGTCAATAACTCTGCACTCCCCACCAACTGCGTCCCGTCACAGCGCTGTCCAGCCCTGCTTATCCTTGGCCGACATCCTCATCCTGCGGTTCTTGTTTAGTGCTGTTGACACTCCGGACAGTTTGACTTAAACCGTTTACATGAGCCGTTCCACATGTCTATTTCTGCAGATTCAGGGCCCTGCTCTCTGGTCTTCCTTAGTGATGAAGCAGTCGATTTTTAACTGAACAGGTCCCTCCTCCATCTCCTCCTGCTTCACCCAAGCTCATCTTGGAGAAGGAAGGGTGGGGCGAACAGAGGAGAGGAGAGGAAAGAGGAAATTACAAGTTGAGAAAGCTATTTTGCCATCTGGGGAACTTTGTTTAGGTAGGGTAACATGTTGGGCCTTCTTTAAAATAAAAATAAAAACTCTGTAGCAAAGAATAGCTGCTGCTAAAGTCATTTTGTGTTACAAAGCAGCACATTCCTCTTAAAAGAAGAGATTTTGATCTCAATTATAGACTTTACTGGCTAAAAATAGACCCACATCAACTAAACCAATGGCTGCCAGATGATTAATTACAGTTAGATTAAATTAAACCGTGTTTCTTTATTTTTAAATTTAAATGCCACTTTCACAACTCTGTTTCAATTAGGCCGGCCACAAATATCCGAGCAAGTTTTAAAAGACGTTGCTTTAAAAGGAGGAAAGCCTTCAGTCCTGCAGTTGTTTAGAAAGATTATCCAGTCACTAAAAGCACAATGTGATATGGAAACTAAAGCCACACCTAGCCATGTAAATAAGGTAAACAGCTTTAGTAATGAGAGGAAACCAGAAGCCGAGTAGGATACGTGAGCAAATATTAGGGATGCACGATATTTTCGGCCAATATTACCTGTAACATTTAATATTGGAGATTCTGTCAAAATAACTCTTCGATATAAAAAAAGCCATTTTATAATGCCTGCAGCACAGCATGTCATATTTGCACAGTTTGAATGTTATTGTCTTGGAGACAGTAAATGTCGTTAATAATAATGTAGTTTAAAGTGTTTTCAGCCTCCTTTTTAGTATTTGCATTCGGTAGCAGGCTAAATTAACAAAGGTAATGCATATTATAATGCTTATTTTAACGCCACAGTAGAGAAAGCTATATAGTTTCAGTAAGTAGGTATAGGAAAAAATATCAGTATTGGTATCAGTTACCGGCAAAATGAGTTTTATTATATCGGCATATCGGATATCGACCAAAAATCCAATATTGTGTATCCCTAGCAAATATATTGACTAATAAACTAGCTGATTTCAACTTTGTCTAACTTAGACCCAATTCTTTCTTTAATCAATTTTGTTCAGTAACATCACAGCTATATTTTTGGAGTCAAAAAACACTGGGTGGTTCTTCCAGCATTGGACCAGTGTGAACTTTTTTGGGGGTTTGAAATTCTGGAAGATTGCAGGTAAGTTTAACTAGTGGAAGCTGAAACATAGACTTCCTATAAGCTGTGGCTAAATATCAAAGAGCAAAGATGATCGGGAACACGGGTTGTTTTAAAAAAAAAAAAGGGGCCAAAGAACAAATTCCTCGTCCATCATATGAGAACTTATCTCATTGCAACACTGAATCCACAGCTTGCTGTTTATTTGACAATAACCGATAGGGAAGAACACCAGCCATTTTTTTTAAAGAGATAAATACAAACCTTTGGGCAGACGGTGAGTGATTTCTTCAATCAACATTCCAGTTTGTCAGCAGTATTTCTCCTAAAAGGAATGCTGCTTTGAGTCCAATGGTTAAATAGGACCAAATGATTTATTACTAGTACTGCTCTCTTCTTCTTTATACCTCGTAATTCTTTACTACTCATTTCATGTCTAGGCTGTCTTCTCTACTTCAGCCCAGTGATATTTTTTAATGCAGTTCCCATTTGTGGTATTTCTACCTTATCACTTATCTGTTGAGTCACGAGCTAACCATCTACACACCATCCTCAAACAATGATAGGTTTATTTGAAAATGAGGACATTTGCCATGCAGCATGATTTAGACGTATGTGGTAGATAAATGACCAACGGCAGCAGGAAGATGAAACAATTACACAGCAGGGTACAAAGTTCAGAGTCTAAATGCATGTCATGCATGTCTTCCGCAATCTTTAAAGCATTAACCACATTACAGTTTTACACAGGTGTGCTGCTCACATCCCCACAAAACTCTACTTCACAACACATAGTTACTTGGGTACTTTCTGTCAAAATACTTTCTTTTTTTTTACGCTTTTTGGAGGGGTAAAATATGAGGGTTTATCAAGGTCCCTTGTAAAGAAGTCAATCTTTAAACTGGCACACCACAGATTGAAGGGCGGTGAGGTCTAATCAAGCAATACGCCATGACCGCAGAGGTGAAAAGCCTGCTCTGTGCCTCAAGTCTTTTCTTTACATTGTTCGAGTCGGAGTCATTTCCAGGCATTGTCTGATGCTAATGAGGCTTTTCAGGTGCTGCTGTGGAGAAGATGACGGAGGAAAGGCCTGGAAGGTCTGAGTGGTGACGAGAAGGTTGAGCAAAGGAAAGAGGAGGAGGGGCTTTGAGCTATACAGTGAGAGAAGAAGTCAAAAATCTGTGAAGTGGTGGTTCAAATGTGTATCGACACTTAGGGGTAGCAAGTGGTCGCACAGTGTCAATCTGAAAGACTTGCATGCAGTTGTTTAAAACTTTTTTTTCTAAATTGAACATATGGGTTGAAACCTAATTGGTTCAAAGAAGCAACTACTAATTCTACAGCAAAACAATACATCTGATTTATTTGTTTCACAGCAGAGAAAAAAGGGAACAAGACAGAAACCACAAATATGAACATCATCATTTGTATTTCCCATTTTAAACTTTAACTATGAAATTTCTATCTATCCATCCATCCATTTTCTTCCGCTTATCCGGAGTCGGGTCGCGGGGGCAGCAGCTTCAGAAGAGAGGCCCAGACTTCCCTCTCCCCAGCCACTTCTTCCAGCTCCTCCGGGGGAACCCCAAGGCGTTCCCAGGCCAGCCGAGAGACAT
>CAEGAF010002794.1:0-10129 GCA_903067075.1 Micropoecilia bifurca
ACCTGCTGTCTGATCCTCCGTGTCTTTTTACTGCCGTGAGCCTCGATGTAGCCAAACTCCGTTATTGTTTTTATGTCTATTAACTTCTCGTGTTGACGCATTTTGACCTGCTTCTATTTTCCGCCGCAACACGCAAACGTCCTCATTCACTCAGTGCGTTATAGTTACACATCGCTTAGCATTTGTTGCTGCGCAGAGTGAAGGAAAGACGAGACCAGCTGGACAGACAGGCTGAGAAATGAGATGCAGGTGATCGGTATCGGTAACAGAGCCAATGATCGGCCAATCCCGATCATCGCCGATTTCACGAAAATCGGCCGATTATGATCGGTGACCGATCGGCACACCTCTAGTAAGAACCATTATGCACTGATGCTACAGGGAACTGATCTCTAATCCTTTATGAGATAATATCATCTTATTGCCATATAAAAAGAATCAGTTATGTCCTTCTAATTTTGCTCAGCACTACGTGAATCGCACAAAATCAGCTCTTTGGCTTCATTTATACTTTCACATCCCAGTCAGCTGCACTTTTATATTTGCTTGCTTTGTTTTAAAATCTGTCGTTTTCATGCAACTTTTGGGTGGATTTCAATATTTCCTGCTTCCAGTCTATGACCTTTGGAATGGTTATTTTTGAGATTACACAATTACTGACTCAAATAGGAGTGAAATGACCCATCTGTGGAATGTGTTGCTGTGTTTCTAAATGCATTCGGTCCTTGTGTTTGTCTGGTTGTGTAAAATGTGCATTTACAGTAAGGTGACCAGGTCCAGCTGTTGTTTTTCTGCTCAAGCCAGCATTTAAATCTCAAATATTTTCATTTCCTTTATTGAAAATCCTTCCTGATTCCTTGTAACTCTTCAATAAGAGCAACTTAAAGTCTGTGAGATCCATCTAAACAAGACCTAAGCCTTGTGCTGCTTATCTTCCACTGTCACAGCATACCAGCAGAGACTGAGTAAACTGACTTCTGCTGCACCGAAATGGGATTTTACAATCTCTCAATCTCTGTGGTGAAAGGTCAATGAGAAAATTAAGTTTATTGAAAGCTAAATCTTATTTTATATCTGTGATTTTGCCTGTCCGGTCATATCTGTGAAACTTGGCAGTGAAACACGCTGCATGCGAAGTGTATGAGTCCTGGGTACATCACGCTCCAGAATCTATTTATAGATCGGGCTTCAGTGCGCTGATTTATTTATCACATGTATCCTGATGAATGTCCACGAGCCGAATGTGCTATTAGCTCCCTCGTCCCCCTTTACCATATCAGGCTATTTATCACCTCTGAATGTCAACATGTGGCTTAAGCAGAATGCCCGAATCTCATAAACTCAAAAACAGACTAGATTGTATTTTAACATTTCTAGTATTATATGAGTGAAACGTCGCAAAAATCCACTTTGCTGTGAAAACAGCAGACAAATCTGCAAATTATTGTGTCCTGTTTTCATGTAAAATAAGATGTTATGACATTACAACAGATTCTGTCGTACTATTTGATAGCACCTAATGAATAAATGATCATCAGCACATCAGCATTATGTGGGTTCATTGCACCCCTGCAATCAGCCATTTTTCCCCCTTGTAGTTAAAAGCAGAGCTGTTGCTGAGGGCCTTCAGGTCAGGAAGAGTGTAAATAGCAGGTGCAGCAGGTGCACAGTGATGAGTATCTATAATTAGATCTGTCTTCATGATAGGAAGATATCTGTCTTCTGGTAAACTATGTCATTGACACCGAGTCGGCACCGAGTCGGCAGTATAACACAATATATACACCGACAGTATATATTGTGTTATACTGTCCATTCGTGTATCTTAAGTATCAAATGTAAATACTCACTGGTAAACTTTTGGGGGTCTAGCCAATAAAATCAGTGAGTCGCTTTGCATCAATTGCATTTGGATAGATTTAATATAGAGGTCATTTAGGATTAACCTTTAAAGATTCTTGGTTGAATATGTACTTAAAAGTCAACCAGCTGTTGAAATTCACCGAAATTTATTAAAGTGAAATCATAAACGTCAAGATGATTTTAGCAAAGTTGATTAATTTAACAACACAAATAGATTAGTTTCAAATTATTGTGTTTTCTGTTGACCATTAAGCTTAGATAAATCAGGCAATATTCATATTATTATACAATATTTATATATTAAACATCTGTACAATCAAATAACAGCTTACAAGCAGCAGGGTAAGAGAGAGTGTCAATAGTTTTTCAGTCCTCTGCTGAGTCCCAGTTGGTCTTAGTCTCATGACTCACAAGCAGCTTGAGCAGTTTTGTTGTTTCTGTCATGATGAAGTCATTCGAACGTCCTGTTAGATGACTGAGAAACGTGGAGAAATGTTAGTCTGACCAACATCTTTAGTTAAAATCTGATCAGAGTGTTTAAGTCAAAATTGTTTTCAAAATAAAATATTTAGTGTTGTTTGAATTGCTAAATTGCCGATGGTGAAAATTTGGTAAAACTGATTTATGTAATCAAATTCAAACAGAGCGATTTTCCTAAATAATTAGTATGCTAATGTGCATAACCTGTCTAGTGACAGGGGAGAAAGAAAATAGCTCATGACTTGTTATTCCCCCCATGTCACTAATAAACAATTTTTTCACAGAGTTACTAAAGCTCTTACAATAACATATATATGACAGAATTAAACAAGAGCAGAATTTACTCTGGATTGAAACTCGTAAATTTCTTTCTTGCATAAAGACTTAAAATGCACCAGAGTTTTATAATTTTCTCTGTGTTTTTCTGTTAAGGTTTGACTGATTAAGAATTAACAATGTTAGAATTTATTCTTCCTGCTGCCAGTGGCCATTAATCCACAGGAAGACCAGAAGTGACATCACACCATGAAAACAGGGATTAAAACCACATTTAAAATCTTAAGTTGAGGACTTGCCATGTTTACCATGTTTAGCATTGCTAGGAAGAGTCGCTGTGTTTGTTTCCAGAGGAATGTAAACCTATGTCTTAAATCACTGAAAGGCTGCCAATATTTCCAGATCCAGCACATTCAGGGACAGATAGAAGCTCAAAAGGAGAAAACAGAGCAACTTTGCTGTAATATGTTCAGAGGTATTTGCTGCAGTGAGCTACAAATCAGTTTGCTCCTTTATCAGGTTGACAAAATGTCCACAAAACTACATGAATTTAAATTTCCGGCTTGAATTGCATTGTTGTACCACTATAAATTGTGTGGAAAAATTATGAAAATGGCAAAACTCTGAAATATTACAGGTGCAAAATAGCCGTCTAACTCCTTATTGTAGCAACAGTAGCATCTCTGTATAAAGAAACCATGTCTTTCTTTTAATGTCATATGTGCTTCTTCTGACTTCAGCACCTTACTAAAACTGAAAATGGCAAAATCTTTGTCTTTTTCCACTATTAGCTTTCATACTAAATAGTGGGTTGTGCTTAGATCTCCACTAAAAACATCTAAACTTCTACAGTGTTGTTTAAAATCTGAGTAAAATTGAATTAACAGTATAACATATTTTCTGGACTATAGAGCGCACCATTCTATAAGCCGCAGCTACAAATGTTTGAAAAAGCCGTACTGTGCTATAAGCCACTGGTATCTCCGCTGCTCTTGGTTTTCCATAAAGACCCAGCAGAGGGCTGCGTCCTATACAGCCAGATCGATAGCCCTCAATTTAAAAGCTGCATCATGTGAGTATGAAGAAATTAGCACTTTCCTCTTTGATTTCCAATTTTGACTTCCAATGATTCACCTCCTGCTAAAGAGCCCCCTGGTGGTTGAAGAAAAATACACAGAAAAGCCGCACCGGGCTAAAAGCCGCATGGTTCAAAGCGTGGGGATTATAGTCTGAAAAAATGATTGTAGTATGAGTGATATGTGACTTTTGCAATGACCCTCACCTCTTAGCAACACTGGTTAATGGGCATGGCTACAGCATAAATATTCATGGTTTTGGACAGAGGGAAGCTGTAAAAGTTTTCTAAGAGTTTGGCTGCAAGAGCGGCAGATATTTTTAGATCTTGTTGTTTCTAAACATCACAGCCAGAAAAGACTTTAATCCATGATAATATGCAGGAGAAAGACCATCTGATAAATGGTTCTCATCTGCCTGTCAGTGGGCAGAATGGAAAGAATGAGTTTCACCCTTTTTAAATCCTCTCTACCCCGTCCCCATGTAAGCAACCTAATTGCCCCCTAAATGCCCCCTCTGGGCTCAAGCAGGTAAACAAACTGCGGACTTCAGCCTCTGGCCCCTGTGAGTGAATATCTGAGCTGCTCTGAATGCTCCAGATCTAAATATAAAAGCCATGACAGCACAGTCAGATGTCCTGCTGTACCGATGACACGTAACGCCCATCGGTGCTGATTTACACAGCAGAGAAGCCACAAGGTATTGGGAGAGTCAGAGGAAACAGAACTGCTTTTTTATTTACACAAGTAAACGTTTCAGCAATGAAGTGTGTTTTAGACAAAATTGGGTAAATGCATGAGGTGTTGAGTCTCACTGCATAAACCTTTGAGATCTTTGTTCTGTTTAACTGTGCAGCATCAAACATTTTTATCCACAGGAGTTTTGGCCCATATATTATCAATATTTTGACCAATTGTAATTCATCACAGGTTTTTGCCAACTCTGCAAAATAAGCATAAAAAAATGAAAAGATAATGTTCCACGACCCTCTCACTATTGTGAGAGGGTCGTGGAAGTGTAATCAAAGCATTTAGTCCAACCCTGTCTGAAAGGCAATTCTAATAACTACTAAGGCGATATATGTAAAGGGATAAAGAAAGTAAACGAAATCGCTTTTACAGTATTGTCATCATTAATGTTGTACAGATGCCTTTATCTTTATTTGCAGACATAGGAACAAACATTGTCAGCTCTATTTTATTGCTTCTTGCTTTCCATTTGTTGCAGAACATCGAGCTGAAGGTGGAAGTAGAGAGCTTGAAGAAGGAGCTGCAGGAGAAACAAGAACTTCTGGACAACGCCCTGTGAGTTTGCAAATATCCCTTAATATTAGTTCTGGCTGAACAACTATAGCCTTAGAACTAATTCATTAATTTCAGCTGAAGTTGCTGAGGTCAAAATGGACTTTATCCAAAGAGGTTCCTTAAGGATTCATATGTAATTATGTTACAGGAACCTGAATCTGCTTACTTTTGTCTATGATTTGCAACATGTTTGTGTCCGGACTGTTGTAACATCCAAAACTTAAAATAAGACTGCTTGACATACAGGGTTTCTTAATAAAATGAAACCTCCCATTGACCACTGGAGAGAGGCACAGGCTCCTCCATAATTATGTCATATTATAAATATTACAAATATTACATGATGAAAATGATCCAGCTACTTTCCAGACTTTTGGTCTAATTATCTCCACACCATCATTTATAGCCGTCAAAACACTGACAGGCCAGGATTCCTAAGCAGCATCGCTGAGGCTTCACTTCACACAAGGGCAGTCGTCAGTCAGACACACACACTCAAACTGCTTACACGGGTTCAAAATATCCCAGTTATCGAAGCCGCTGCATGTGGCGGACGGAGTTAAAAATGTTCGTAGAGAGCGTCTGGGGCAGGGTTCGTGGCGACAGCGAGGCGCGGGCCATTCTGGGATGCAGTTGTTAACTAAGTCAGACAGACAACTGGAGGAGTGAGAGACGCTCACCAAGAGTGACGTAATGTTATCAAGAAATGTTACGCTACTTAAAAAGGTGAAGTTTTAGTCAATTAGATGCAGCATCAGAGCATGTGCTCATCACGGTAATAAAAGGTCTTGAGTTGAAGTGAATCCCTCGTTTCCAAATACCTTCAGAATGACAATGAAGGTGTTTAATATTCACCACTATTCACGGTGATCGCACCAGTATGCGATCACCGTGAATAGCGATAACCGCCCTCATGACGGCCGTGACACTCACTTTATCTCTGCTATAAGTGGCTGTCTGTAAGTTTACACCAGCAGCCGACAGCAGACAGAAATATGGTGACATACTGATATCTTCACTTGACCCTCCACGATGTCTCCATCATGTCCTAAAACTGACCATTCTGATATTTGTGTGCACCGTTAAACAGTGGGGACCTTATACTTTCATCATTTGCAGGCTAAGTAACTGATTATACATATTTTACATTAAAGATTCAAAATGTAAAATTCCACGTAACATGACAACTACATAAAAATAGAGTTTTGCTAAGTGTCTTCCAAAAACTGGACGCCCGTTTACAATGGGAATTTCAATGATGTCTTATTAAGGCCTGTAAAATGTATCATAAACTGGATTCTGTTCAGACAATGTAACGTAAACAGACACATCAATGGAGGCGTCTTTTATTTTTCAACCAAATGGACGTGTCATTTAGACGTCTCGGTTACATTTGGCTTGAGGGGGGGAGAAACTGGACACCACCATTTACTGCACAAAAACTCCAGAAGCAAAACGTAAATATGCGGCCTCAGCACAAAGAGCTCCGTGGGAAAAATGAGCTCCAAGAGATGCGATTGAGCCTGCTGAGTAGAATGAGTCTATACTGGATGGAGAGCAGAGAAAATAAAATGAAAGACTCTTTTATGTTTCTAAAAGTTTAAAAGTTAGCTGAGGATTTTATTAAATAAATAACCTAGCCATTTTGGCAACACTGGAAATGATAAAAATGTGATGCTTTATCAAACAATCTTCATTTATAATCATTTTCTTAGAGAATGAGGGGAAACTCAGAACACGTTTCATCATATAAATGAAGAATGTTAGCATTTTGGAAAACAAAACATAATAGAAATTAATCCTGTGTATATTGACCTTTTTATTTTGTCTTCTGATGGCTGAATTATTATTTTTTGCTCACTCTTGCAGCACGACAGCAGAGAGCTTGACCAACAACAATGAGGCAGAGCTACAGAGGCGATGTCAAGAGAGACAGCAGGAAATCGACCACATGCAGCAGGTGCTCGAGACGAAAATTCAGCTCCTGCAGGAGGTTGGTGTGCTCCGTCCGACCTGTAAATCTCACGCATGAGCCTCATCCTGACGAATCTAAGATGTGTTTTTTTAGGAGGCCCAGCTAGCGCGTAGTGAGGCCGAGAGAATGGCCTCGCTGGCTGGATCCCACTCTCACGCCTCCCTCGTTTCCCTGGACGCCACCATGGAGGACATCCCTGAGGACGAGAGATCTCCAAACATCCTGTTCCCGTCCAACGCCAACAAAGACAGGTACAGAATACAAAAGAAGACAACGAAAGAAGTACTCACATGAATCCCTCCTTAGCGTTAATGACTCCTCCCTGCTTACGCTCAGGTTTATAGAAGAACTGACTAAAGAACTTCGCTCCAAGGAGGCTCTCATCACAGAGCTGTGTGGCGAGAAGACGATGCTCACACACAGGGTTGGGGAGCTGGAGGAACAAGTTCAGGAGCTGTCTTCATCTCTGCTGCAGAAGGACAAGGATGTTGAGGTAAATTCAGATTTTTCCTTAAAAAAAGATATGTCTCACAAGTGGAAATACGTGTAGGTTTTGGGTTGAAGTGTAATCTGTTTTCTGTTCGACAGTTTTACCAGGAGGAGCTTAGTCAAGAGAGGCTTCGCATCGAACAGGAGATGCAGGTTAGTTTTGTTTGGGGTTTTGATACAACACTGGATCATTTAGCCTTAGTGTTTAGCCAGCTCTACCAGTATAGAAAAACAAAATCGTGTGTCTTTCTAATTTCTTTTTAAATAAACAATGTAAAAAGAAAACTTCCTTGGAGAGACTGCCTCCTTTTGGACAAAATAGATAAAATGTCTGCCTATTCCTGATATAAACCTATTTTATTGATTTTTTTTTTGTTTTGCTTTGTTTTTGTAACACCATTTCTCCAATTGTGGAAGTTAAACAAATACAATATTAGAACTATTTTCTAAATAAAATCTTCTTATTTTGCCCAAAAATAAACATGAAATAATCGATACAAAAACAATTTCCAAGTGCAGAATATTGTCAGACACAAAGGCATCGTTTTACAGCAGCTGAAAGCAGCGGTTGTCCATTACGCCGGGAGTGAAACAATGAGAAACGTCCCACAGAACGTTTCTGAGCTGAACCGCAGCCTGGCTGTGTACAGTCTGCTGCGACCATGTTTACTGATTAATACCTGCAGTCATCTGAAGCTAACAGAAAGGAGCGACGTGGCATGAAAGAAGCAGCCTGCAGTGTGTGCTGCATTGTGTCACAGAGGCTTCATCTCATCACATAAAGTGCCAGAATCTAATTTACCTCTCAAGCTGTTTCTGCAATGACATCTTCAAGGACAGACAGCTTTGCTCATACCAAATCAAATTCTGACCACCATTTTCTGTCCTAGCACAGAAACCTGGCTTTATTCTTACAAAATCAAAATCACAACCACTCAGATGCGTTTATCTCAGCCGAGTGAGTTTAATTCTGATCTAAATGTCCCAGCCTTTCTCTCTCTTTGCTGGGTGTGTTTCTCACAGACAGATTTCTATTTAAATGGTGCCTCTGCATTCACTTTCACTTGTAAATCAATTTAAAATGAAAGATGCAAATAGACCCACAAAACAGGTTCCCAGTTTGAACCTGAAACAAGATGAAAGGAAAATGTGCGTCTCTGAGCCTGTTGAAAACATAAACAAGGTTTTGGTTTACGGGAAGCGACAGAGAGAAAAGAAAGGTCGCAAGAGTTTGTAAGGGTGTGCAGAGTTTAAATATGATGAAGATACATGATGAATACCACCTGGGTGGTGGGTATTTATGGTGGCATAAGTTTTGTGGCTATATGAGAGAATAAAGTATAGAAAACAGAGATAGTAGTAGTAGTAAATCTGTTAAAACTAATCCATCCTATTTTGCAATTTTATTTCAAGACATCATAAAAACATTTAAAAAATTGCAGGCCCGATAAAAACAAACATAAGTGCAAAGTTAAAAGAAAAAGTAAAATGGACAGATGCACAGAGTCCATCAGTAAAAGTAGAAAACACACAGCTAATGGGGAAAACAAAGCAAACTGGAGCAGTTTTATCAATTCCAGGTTCATTATTGTTATTGATTAAATTAGGAGCACATTTTTACAATAAAGGGGGCCAAAGGTGAATCAAATATATATTAGTGCATCCACAAATTATAAAATTATTAGAAAACTAACACTAGTCTGAATAATGTGATATCTAGCAGATTATGACAGTTTTAAAATGGCAACAGCTCGTCCCAAACCTCTAGATCAAATACTTTGCCCAAATGCTAAGCAGAGTTTGTAGAAAACTCGGTTTTCTACAAAGTAGAAAACCGAGTTTTCATAGAATTTAGTTCCGAAGGTTTCTTTTATTTTATTTTATGGTTTTGTGAGAAACTGTTCTTCTTTTCTGTGTCTGCCCATTTTATTCTACATATGGAGATACAGTGACAGTATTCAGGTTTTCTGTCAAACAAAGACACTGACATATGGTGCATGTGCGTGTGTGTGTGTGTGTGTGCATGTGCGTGTGTGTGTCCATGTTTCCATGAAGTGCTCTCTTTCATATTTGCGTGAGTGCTGCAGGCACATCCTTGGTCAGCCATTTAAAGGCTCAGGTTTCAACTGGGCTGTCGATAGGTCAGGTTGACCTTTGAGTGCTCAGGGACCCCGACACTGATATCAAGTTGTGTTGTTGATTCAGACTGACATCAGCCACACAAGCTCTTCTTAATTGACCCTCCAGACACCACAGACATTATTGCTGGGAGGAGAAAGGAGGCAGCTTGAAATGGATAGAAACTCTACACATTTATCAGTGACCGTCATTGTCGTAGTTTTACATATGCAACCTTGAAAATATGTAATTTACATCCAGCAGAAATGTGGCTATTACTTCCAGAGAGAGCTGAATGAGAGGAAGTGCCTCATTTTCAATAATAACCTTTATTAAGCAGCATTCAAGCATAATAAAACAGACAGAGGATCTGCTCAAAGGGTGAAACGTATATGGATGTTGTGCTAGAGGAAATTAGTTACTGAAGATAAGCTGGGACTCTGAAATAGAGAATAATGCTCTGATTGTTTGAATATCACATGCAAGTTTTGTTTGATGATATTTCCTGTGGCCATGAAAACAGAGAATCAGAATCAGACACTGTGCTGAT
>CAEGAF010002796.1:0-13993 GCA_903067075.1 Micropoecilia bifurca
TGCTTATGTTTCTACTACATTACCACAGTGATAACTTGAAATAATATCTAGGTTGCATCCACATTTACACATAAATACGTTAAATTTAGGAGTACCAAATTCTGAATTGAACCTGGGTAAGACCAGGACTGGTCAAGTTAAGTGGTATTTAATTAGATACCCAGTAGGTATTTAATTTGGTGGGAACCAAGACAATGTGTGATGGATGTGGATGCGGCCTTAAAATCACCAATGTTTATACCTCACTGGTTTTGGTTTTGTTTTTGTTTGTATTTGTTGTTTTTGTTACATGTTCATAAAACAAAATAAAAACTTTAATTATAAAAAAAAGAACCAAGCCACATGTTGCCACTTACAACCTTTGTTGGACATTTTCAGCTTTGGAACCTAGGAGGCAGCGACATTTAAAGATTTTGTTAGCAATTTGGTTGTCAACAACAATGGGGGGAGGCTATTATGCAAATTTGACTTTTTTGATCTTTTTATTATGTTATGTCATCAAAAACATACTCCGAGTGTTGCTTTGACTAATTCATGCACGTTTCAGTCTCTTATGGCAGCCATTTTAAGGGGCTCATACATTTATTTATTTTTTTTTTTTTACACTTCTTTACCAGGGTTGCCTATGGCACTGCATAGCACTACATGTATATTTTGGAAATAAAATTCTTCTGTCAAGATATTTTCCATGCAATTTTCAGCTATGATTATCCTACACCTACCAGCTTAAATCAAATCTGGACTCAGTTTATGTAGACGACATCCTTCTTTTCCCTCTGAGCAGAAGATAAAAACTGGCTCTCAAGCTCTCTCTGGCCCCTGCTGTTTTTTTAATCTATCTGCAGATATGTTTAGATGTGTATGCAAGTGTGTTATGATTAGCATGAACTTGGTGAAAGTCTCAGAGTCTGCTTCTCATTTTATATCCAAGACACAAAATTTAGGTATGATTTTATTTTTTTTTGTTGTTGATTTACAGCATAGTTAGAATATTATGCATAAAAGTGCTGAAAAGAAGGGAAACAAGTCCACCCAAAAACTAATCAGACCAGGAAAGAAAATGCTCTTGTTTTACAATCCAGCACTTCATATTTTCAAATGGAGAAAAAAAAGCTGAAGACCACCTCAGTGCTAAAAGAGATCCAAAATATATGACGGTGTTCAGACACACTTACAAACATTTTGACATAAAAATCTGTCTGTGTCAAAGAGCAGAAACACAGAAAGAAGGTGATGATCACATGAAGAATACAGTTTAGTAAGCAAAAAAGAAATGTTTATTGACCTTTTACCAGCAGTCATGCATTCAGACATATCAGGATGTTGCTTGGAAGTTTGAGGAAACACTGGCACAAAGAGTGTTCTCACTGACGTGACTCGATAGCTGCACCGTGGCCTGCGTGCAGACTCATCCACTTGTGTTTCTTTGTATATGTGCATGAATGCTTTTGGTGTTTATCCTGTTTGTGTGCTTTCTGTGCCAACACATCTGTATGCACGCACATGAGTTTATCACGCATTGGATCCTCAAAGTGACATGTTGGGACATTGAGGTTAGGAAGCAGACAGTTTTAAGTCTGATAAACAAATCACGCCAAGAGGAGGATCTAAACAATATGCCACAATTGCTTTATTACTCAGTGTTTGCCCAAGGTGTCATGTTACTAATATCCTCAGCACCGTAAAGCCCTCTCCGGTTCAGTTCTGTGTGAGTGTTTGCTCTGGCAGAGGCTCCCCAGTGACTGGTTATATTGGACATGCTCAAACAAAGCCAAACACACAGCAGGAGCCGCAAGCAATTAGGGCTGCCACAGTGCATAACTCCTCTCTAAACGCCCCCTTGGGTTCCCCTTGCCACTCTTTTTCTCCTGTGCCACACATTTCAATCTCCCATAAACTATCAAAAGCACAGATTAACTCATCAGTTTCAGCAATGTGTGTGCAAGCATCCTGTGTGGCATCACTAGCCAAAATACTGTTTGTGCTTATCAGTAAAACTTGACCTTTAAGACAGCATGTTGCTGACTGGGTCATGTGTGTTTTTGAAAGCTGGTGGGCACTTTTACTGTGAGAATAATTGCTCAAATTTGAGAAGGTGGCGTCCTTATTGGATGGTCAGTGTGTCCCATTCCATCCTTTGTTTGACCAAATATTCGGTTTTCTTATGGTTGAATTAAAACATTTTTTTACTAAAATGTATTCTTGATTAAATTTAAAGGTCATCATATTTTACTCAAAAAACCTAAAAAAGGGAGGAAAATATGAAACTTAAACCAAAATCAATATTTCCACTAATTTCTAAAGCTGAATAGTATTTTTAAGCTTTAAATTTAACTGACAGAAATAACCCTTTCAGTCACGCATTTAAAACCAGCAGCATTTGGTCCACCATGAATGCTGCTATGATTTTAATGATTGAAATTACAGTTTTTGTCATAAGTGATCATTCATCACCACAAAGAATTACAAGCAGGCTAGGTTCACCACAGAGGACTTCTGAGAACTTTACAATCATTAATCTTGTACTGGGTGGTAATTTCACAAGTTCTGGATTTGAAATGCATCGTTCTCACTCTTTGGCAATTTTCAGTTCCATTCCTGATACATTTTTTCAGACAAGAAAATGAATATTGCCATAGTGAACTGCAAGCTAAGCTAAAAATGTAACATATCCTTCCAGACATTTAACTTTTAATCAGTTTATTTAGAATATTGATTTCAGACTGAACTCTGCACAGCACAGATGATTAAGACGTAGGTTCTTGACAGAGCGAAGGCTGTTACAGACTGATAGACATTCAGTTTGAATTAGACCCTCTGGAGCTTGAGTACAGGGTCATATCTCACTGCCTGTGGCTTGGACAGTAGACACCATGAGGATCTGTTTCAAATCAAAGCAAAGAAAAATGGGTAAACCAAATCTGACTCAACCCTCCTACCTACCACAACCCCTCTGCATCTCTCTCTTTTGTCTTTTTTGCTGCCTCTCGCTTGCTGCTTTTAGGTGTCTCTTGGACTTCCATCACTAAACACCTCATAGCTGAGACTTCACTTTCTATAACAAACAAAAATGTATGGGGACAGGATAGGAAAAAAAAAAAAAAATCTTGCAGTTGTAGGGCTGGTAAGAAGAACCTGTGAGCATTACGTATGTGCTATTTGTGTGCTTTAAAATGATGCATTCCTGTATTTCATTAGCTGCATGTGTTATTAATTTGTCAGGCCATTCTTAAAGCACAGCCCTTCTCCCTACAGGGTTTCCCCCGGTGTATTATCTGCCTGGCGGGCCACCAGGCTTTACTTGAGTCCCCACCAGGCTATGCATTGCTTATTTTTTCCAAGTTATTTAAAAAAATGTTTGTATTTTTTGAGATTTTGTAATTGGTGTTCATATATTAATCTTCAAATCTTTTTATAACACATAACTATAAAGTGATTATTTTCAAGTTGCATGTCAACTTTAAACATGTTTTAACTTAAAAGCACAGCAGGCCACTGGACAAATCACTGCCCTACCGCCCAACCACCAGGCTTAGCAAGTTTTCTATTTTTTTTTCTTAACCAAGAAATGAAAGACATAACCTTTATTTTAAAATATACCTGGAAATGTTGAATTCTCAAACCAAAGTGATGAAGCCACAGCATTGTGCTTTAATGAATCAATTGCTGTGTATGTCAATATATCTGTCTCAAGTTTGTACACTTTTTGTTTTAGAGCATTGTATTGCTCTCTTTTTACAAAGACACATGTTTTTTATGGTCTGGCTAATACTTCTTCCTGTGTGTATGATGTGGTTTACAGTCGTTTGAAGTGTTCAGGAATCCTTCATAAGATCGGACCCCAAGTTTGTCTTACCAGATAAAGGTCTTTGTAAAGAAGACAATCAACCATTTTTTTTTTAACTTAATAGAAATCTGTGTCCCTGTGAGGCAGGGTCTGTGCTTACGTATGAGTGTGTATATAAGTAACTGAGCCCTTGTTCAAGTGTGCACCAGTTCCCTAATTCAATCAAGAGTGTAACCTAAGGCCAAACACACACATTTGATTTCAGTAAATGCTGAACCCAAAGACCTGTGGCTAGAAGGGATCAGAGACATGTCAGATACGTCAGTGCCTGTTATTGTAAGATTGCGTTTGCATGCAGTTGTGTGTGTCAGTAGGGGGTAGCAACATGAGACATAAAGGAGATTTCACTTTTGTCTTTTTCCTTTTTGATTTCTCATAGGAAATCCATCAAGTGTAACAAATGTATATTTAAGATGCACGCATTTAAGCACACTCGTTTAGCTGGTGGTATTACAGTCCTTTGAACGGCTGGTTTTGTTTACTTATGGGCTCAAGGCACAGTAAGTCCACGTCTTAGCTATGCGTGGGATTTATTGTTACATGCCAGAAATGCTGCTCACGTCAGGCTCCTCCAAAATCCTCCCCCATCTTAATCAGGCATGTGAATGATACAGCAGCTTCTTTGAAAGTCTGACTTTTGCAAACTTTAAATCTGAACTTCTACAACACTTATGATACTGATGTCAAATGTAACAGACTAAACTGATGCTAAGTAAAGAAAAATACAAGACTTTCCCTCTACCTTTGACAAAGCCATGACCCATTGAATGAATGAAACATGGGTGCGACGTCCGATCACTGAACCAGAATCGCATTCTTGAATGGAAACAAATTATCTCTGCAAAGGAACTTGGATAATACAAACAATCCAGAAAATCAACTTTTATGCCATAGACAGGACGACATCATCACACCACTTTCCTTGTCATTCAAAAATTGAGAAATGGTCTCCGATTATACAGATCAGGTTAGTATGCTGACCTGCATTCTCAAATCCATTGCATCAGACCAGGAAGCTATGGACAAGGATGCTATGTATTTTTCTCCATATTAAAATTGCTGACTATAATATGATGCTCAAAAATTATATTTACTCCACACAACCTCACTTTTAAATGCAGTTTCTCTAAAGCCTTATTATGCCTGACTGGGTTTATTTCACACTGTGAGATACAAAATATTCATACAATTCATTTTAATAAATTTATGTGTGGACCATTTACATTTGGTGGGGATTATTAATGATCTACATGTCAGCATCAAGGCTTTAGGTTATGATGATGATGGTGGACCCGTTCTTGTTCAGGTTTTAATAACTGCATGCTAAAAAAAAAAAAAGAAAACCCACATTGTGCACATTGTGTATTTGAAATTGGATGCAAAGATTAATTTCTCAATATCAAGATTTTTTTTTTTGTTAAACCTAATCTTTTTTATGAAAAGACATTGTGGCTGAAAGTCATGCAGCTGTTTTGGTTCACACAAATCTTGTTTGTGCAGTTTGTTTAGTGGTGACCAATTATGTTTCTATGCAGTCTGTCCAGCCACATTAAAACCTTTTCGGTCTCATTCATACAAATCTCAGAAAGGAAGAACTGCTTTGACTAAACTGGTTGTTATGCAAAGATTTGACCCTTACTGTAAATAATTATCTTTCAGTTTGTGCGTTTTTTTTGTCTGTACTTTTATTTAATGGGTTTGCTCTCCATTTCCTTTTTTCCTTGAACACCACTTCTAATTTCATTAAAACCAGACAAAAGTTTTATTACAGAGTTGTTGAAGTTAACAGTCTATGTGCTTCTTGTGAATAGGATATTCTTACCGCAAACAAAACAAAGTAAAACTTTTCTTTGATAAAATTTAAAATCTTAACAGAAACTTTTACTCCCTCTTTTTTATTCTCTCTTTTGTGGTATCCTCATTTGTTTTTTGATCTTGGTTTTTCTCCCTCCTTCATAGTTGTCCTACATTTTGGAGACCCAGTGGACTGAAGATACCAGCCATTTTCTCAATATGTTTCAGGTTAGCTGAAAACAAGCTCCAAAGCAAGAGCGAGAAAAATCATCACATAATTGCTAGCACAATCTACCCATCTTTCATTATTAACAGGTATTATGTCCCTCACTTTGCTTGGTGTATGCATAAGTGTGGGTGCGTTGTCTTTCTCTTCCACACACACAAGCACCAAAAATAAATCATGTATTCACATGTTTTCCTTTGCACAAAAACACTTTTAATGCTCATAAGTAAGAATATGCTCGTATACTCATCCAAACTTGTTCAGGCTGTTTTCTAGCTCTGCCGAGAAGTACATAATGATAATTACAGTTTGGGTCTACATCCCAGAATTAACCAGATGAGACACAAACACACAAATTCCCTAAGTGCCAGGGGCTGATTTGGTGCATGTTGACTGTTGTGCAGTATTGAAGCAACACAGAGCTGGGAAATGGTCCATTCAGCTATTGTTCTCTATTAAAAACTCTTGGCGACCCTCAGAGTTACACTGAGAGATGTGCTTGGAAAAAAACCTGCAAGTAAAAAAAAAAAATCCACAATGTTTAGGCATTTACTAAAGGTGCTGCATAACGTTACGCTGCACTTACTGGAGGAAGTCAGGTGAGACCGAGTAGAATTGCAGTTGAAGAGTCTTTTACCTGATCACTATCATATGAGAAAGAGGGGATAACAGAGATGCAGATATGGGCAGATGAAGGTAAACACATACTTTAACTCAGATAAGGACTGGAGAAGAAAGAAAGGAGAAAAAGCATAGACTGGGCTCAGGTGTGTGTGCAACCACAGAGGCTTGGAAGTGTTTACAGTGTGTGAAAAAATTGCCAGTAAGCTCTGCTGAATCACTTGTGTGGGTATACCAGTATTTCATGTGCCTATAATTGGTAAACCGTAAAGGCATTTTACTAGGCCACCATTTTAATGGCTGTTTTACACAGCATCCCCAACAACATACAGATGCATTTTAAAGCAACCCATCCCACACTGTGTCTAAAAATTACTCAGTGCACTTTCTATTTGTACTTTTAATCAACTCCTGATGTTCATCTTCTAGACAGTCCATGTACTTGCATATTTACCCAAACTTGGATTTAACTTTCTGGCCAAATCTCTAAGCAGTTGTGTCTACAGGTTTTGAGAGTGACAGAAATGTTATTTTTCACAAACTTTGCTGGTTCAGTAATCTCAGGTCTTTTTAACAGATGTTTCTTCGGCATGGTTACAAACATTTCATACGCTTCAAAGCGTGTCATTGAGAAATACATACAGTTTGTGTAAAGCTCCAAGGAGTTGCTCAACAGAGAATCCATTGGAGGATGAGAAACATGACAAAATGCGGCAACCATGTAAACCCCATGCAGAAAGCCCTCTTCTTAGGATTTTAATCCAAGGGCAGTGCAAACAATTGTGCCACCATGCAAAGAAGCACGTTTTTAAGGTTTATGTTCTAGCTTTAGAACAATAAATCAATGAAAACACTTTATTAAATGGAAAGTGTGTCACAATGTCAAATAAATAAAAACTCCAGAGCCACAGGGTGCAGATCCCTGCCTTAGTTGAATCATCTTAAGAGAACTGTATCAATTCTTGCTGAACTTTTTTTTAGCACCCCAAAGGTTTCATTTCATCATTTTATCTGGCGGGATAAACTGATGTACTTAGCCAGGTAAGTGATTGATCATTTGTTAAATAGTCCTCTTTGTTAAATGATTATCTTACAAGCAGCCATACCCATGCCAGGAAAGCCCTTTAGCTTGTCTGCTTTTATTGTATGGTCCTTAAAAAGAGTGCGGTTTAAAGCTCCACTTCTTTTTAAAATGAGCAATTCATATCTTCTCATTTAATCAGGATCATAGAATAATATCAGTTGCACTGATTCTTTCATTGGATCTTTATTATCAATAGGCTGCAGGCTTTTTTGGCAGGACTAAAACATACGGCAGAAGAGGTCTTATTGGTTACATTAATTTCCTTACTTTGCAATTAACTGTATAACATCTGATCACACTTCATAGCAACCTAGACTCAATATAAATTACCATTGTAAAAACTTATGTTGTAAAACATAAGTTCTCTCAATCTCTTTTGTACCCATGACTCAACAATCAAACTTGTCTTTCCTTACTCGGCCTTCTCTCCTTTCCTCTGGTGACCCTGAGGGCAGGACTGTTGTTTAGAAGGCCATCACTAGTTCCATCTGGTTGGTGTCTTGGACTGCCTCTTTATGGCCACACTGCCTATCTAACCAATTGCCCACTTGCGCACACACAAACATTCCAACTCACAATCAGCTTTGAGGCAAACTTGGGGGTGTTAACCTCCCTGAGGCCAATCACAGTTGGTCTTCTCAAGGGTTCTATGTATAAACGACCAACTGACTTGAATACGGTTTGTGTGTTTAAGTGCAAGTACGTGCATGTGTATTTACGACTGACACTAATTAGCAAGGCTACTGCACCTACTTCCTTGGAACAATTTCCTGTGATAGCAATTATTAGGTATGTGTGATAAATTCCAGGCCTTCTTCCAGTTGTCTGGGGATAGTACAACGGAGAAAACACACAAAAAGGGGCGGGAGTGTATTTAATACCCAGAGGAAGTTAAGGAGGTTGGTAGTTAAGGAGGTTGGTGTCAATGGAGTTGCGAAGTAAAAAAAGTCAGATGAGCAGTTGAAAGAAAGATGTTAAATGCAAATGTGTATTTGTCTCCTACGAGACAAATGCACATCTTGTCTCGTAGGATATACCTTGTGCAACTTCGCACAAAGTTAAAAGCTGATTCCATATGTAGCCTCTTTCTATCATGTTTTAATGTGGCGTCTCTTCTGTCAGTTGAAGCAGTGACTCTGCTTTTGTGTGTCACAAGTACTCCATTTCTACAATGTCACATATAGGCTTAATAAAACGCTTGCAAAGGGGTATTTGTGATTAGCTGCAGCTTTAGGATGAACTCCTGATGTACTGCTCATCAATAGCTGCATGAGTAAAATCAGACACATTCAGAGGATAAAGAAAAGCCACGTTTGTAAATTAACGTCTATCGGGCTCTTTTTCTTCTGCTATTCCCGGTGTGGAGTAATGTTTTTTTTTAGAGTGCCTGCTACTGTTTGTAGACAGAACTGCAATCAGTATGGAAAAATATACTTAAATAGCTTCCAGGATCATTGGGTTAAATATATTGCTCTGTGAAATCTCTTGTAAAATGGCAAATGGCCTGTATTTGGACTTGCACTTACTTTTGTATCTAGTCCAGAGGACTCCAAAGTGCTTCACACAACACAGCCATTCACGCACAAGTTCACGTGAATTAATTCACCATGTTGATTGTTGGTGGCAAGCAACATAGTAATCACAACTGTCTTGGGGCAGTCTGATAAAGGCAGGGTTGCCATGCAGTGGTGCCATTGGCAAGATGAGTAAAGTGTCTTGCCCAAGGATACACTGAGAAAAGCAGCGGTGTAGAGGTTTGAACCAGCAACCTACCGGTTACAGAACAAACTCTTACCACCACCACCGTCTGAGAGTCAAACTAAAACAAAACCTGTCGTATTGGACTGATACATTAAGATTCAAGCAGTTTGTAGAAGTCACATCTTCATAAACTTTACAGAAGAAAGACCAAATGATCAAGTCATCCATTCACAAATAAAATGGAGAAAAGGGAGATAAGGGTGGTGCTGGACATAGCGCTGACATAATAACATACCTATTGGCCGGACAGCTGACACACACGTCGAATATAAACATGCGTGTCATAGGGCAGGGGAGCCTAGACAGACATGATAAATGACCAGAGGTTCCCACGAGGCGACATACACACACAAATCTGCATGAAGAGGGAGGGAGGTGATGTGTGGTCAGCCCCTCCTCATCACAGCTACACAGAGAATCCCATTCACAAGCTGTAGTGTGACCCTCTGTGTCTCATCATTACTTATGAAAACAATTGCACTATGGTACCAGTACTTGTGTGCATGTAGCTATGTGAATGCCTATGAGTGTCTGCATGTATATGCTCTACGCTGATGACTGCATTATTCCACAAATACCAAGATATATATTTTTTTATTGTCCTCTGCAGTACAACATTGTTCAAGATTGTATACTGGAATGTTTTTTAGATGAAAATATGGTTCACTATGTGTGTGCACAGGCTGCACACATGTAAGAGTTTGCAAGCTCTCTGTGTGCGTGAGTGTGTCTGTGTGTGTCAAGGCCCCTTGGAGAGATCAGTGAGCGGGGACATGACCTTACCAGTATAGCTGGTCTCACTGCCTGTTTAGTCAGAGTAACCATGGCGATGGAGCTTTGCAGACAGGATGTCTACATGGGGGATTTTAAAGTCATAATGTTGCTACTCCTTTGAGCTTCGTTATGCCATAAAATAGTGTAACTAAATGGCTACGTGAACATAACTTAATTTGGGGCTATATTTTAAATCTCATTTCATTTCCACTGTGTAAAATACTTGATTTTCCTTTGGTACAGATTATATTTTTAGTGAATAGCATCTGAGTGCCAAACGGTGCAATTACAAGAGCATTGACCAGCAATACTTCTATGAAAGGCAACTTAAATCTATAATAATGGTCTTTAACAATGCATACCACTTCTTCTTGATGCAACATACATAAGTAATACCTGTATTTGAGTTAAATGCATATGCTATTTAGGTATTGGTCAAGACTCCTCAATGGGGGTTTGAGGCATTGTACAACAATGTACAACACAAACGTTATCTTTGCCTATCAAGAACAAACTCAATTGAAGAAAAGCATTGGAAGGCAATAGAATAGCATAGAATAGATGCTATACTGGAGGCTGGAGTTACATTATGCATCCACTAGATGGAGCTGTACTAAACAGAATGTCAACAAAACAGTCCGACTCCAGTCAGTGAGGAGAGCCTTCCACGACTGGGCCGGGGCCTGGGCGGACGATGGTCACCCTTCTCCGTTCACGCACAGCACGTTTGTGGAGAACGTCTTGCTAAATGACCTGCAGACGACCTGATTATCAGGTCGGTAGGTAGATAGATCAGTCAAACTTTATTAGAAGATTACAAACCAGCGTTCTGACAACTATCCCAGCATACACCGCGCACTTCTTCTTCTACAGGCAGAAATGAAGTCGGCGGCTGCTTACCGAAGTTGCTAGACCTGTTGTGGCTCAATATTGCTCCATATACTGTATAAGGCGCACCGGATTATATGGCGCACTGTCGGCTTTTGAGGAAATTGAAAGTTTTTAGGTGCGCTTTATAGTGCGGAAAATATGGTATATTTTTTATTCAGTTTGTACTCCATTTTTACGAGAAAGTTACCGTAGCAGAAAGAATCATTAAAGAAAAAATATTTAGCAGAATTTAAGTCAGTGGGAAATGGCAGTGGTGGTCATAGTATCATACTTTGGGGGAGTTTTTTTTCTGTCAGTAATATTTAAAACAAAGTTTTAAAACAAAGTTTTAATACAAAGTTTTAAATAGGCGAAATGATGAATCAAAGGTCCTCTGCCCGGGCGGTGTCCTCAAAATTCCTGAACTTGACCTCAAATCAACAGCAAGATGACTGAAAGTTGAACTCATTGAGAAAACACACCAATTCAAATAACCGCAACAATGGAGCTAAGAAGAGTGGTCAAATGTCCAGCCAGAAATACATCAGAAGCTTTTGCAATTCTCAATAAATGCACATCTTGTCTCGTAGAATATAACTGGTTAAAAAAAAAACGACCTTGTGTCATTTTATGCCAGCCACACTTTGTTCCCTCCCACCCTTCACAGCTCCACGCAATACTCCACATATTTTTCATCTAACACTCTCTCCATCACCATCCTCCCTACTTTTCCTTCTATATCATCTTTTTTTCCATTCCTTTACAACTTTTGCCCATGCACCATTCTACAACTTATCGTGTGCTATGTGTTCAGCTTTTCCTATAATTCCCGCAGGTCAATATACTAAGTATAACCGACCTCTACCCTCTTTTTGTCTCGTTTTACTATCTCCAATTAGATCCCCACCATTTTTCTTATCAATTTCCATCGCAAAATGTAAACCCAAGTAAGCTCACCCATGTTTTTAACATCTGCATAAGGATTAGCTTCAGAATCTGCGATATAATGGCATGAAGTATTATCCAACTCTGACTACAGAAACATCTCAATGATGGACTATTCAAAATGTCCAAACACATCATTTCTCTATTGCGCACCTACACCCTGTGACCCCAGAATTATTTAATGAGTAGCTCCTCAGGAGACCATCTGCGTCTGTGTGTGTGAACACTGTACAGTACGGTGGAAACCTAATCTGGTGTGGGGTGATAGAAGAGACCCGTATTGCTCCTTATACATCAAGCCTTCAGCTCCATATCCGAAAACGATAATAATAAGCTCTCTCTAACATTTACACACAGAGACACACGCACACACACATAAACATTGGGAGCTAAGGAAACCCAGCAGGCCATGAGAGGATATTGAATATGATTTCTCTCTCCTTGTCTCTTTTATTCATTACCAGTGTTGAAAAGCTACATTTTCTTTCTCTCTGTCTCTGTCTCTCTCTCTCTCTCCTTCTGGCTTACAATCACACACACACACACAAAAACAAAAAAAACACACAGGCTTCATACAGAGCCTCCCTGACTCGCTGTGGAACATACCTCACACAGTTTGGTTCAGTTGACCTAGACAAATGCCACATTATAGAGGAGAGAGAGAGAGAGAAAGAAGAAAATGAGAGAAAGAAAGAGAGAGAGAGAGAATCCTGGCATTCTGTCAAACTTCTATCATGATTCCTAAGATTTGGAATACCTCAGTTTGTGCAGCCCCTTTATTCTATCCCATTCACTCTGCCCTGTCTTCCTTCATTCCTGCATTTATTCCTATCTATCCCTCTTGCTGCCCCTCTTTCTCTGCCCTGTCTCTTTCCTGCTTAGTTTTCTCTCCACTAACTTGGGCCAGAGCTGTGCTGTGGGGAGTATAGCTCCCTTTTCTTTAAAAGCAAAAAGCCACAGTTTGTGTAAGTATGTGCATGTCTGCAGACGTGAGTGATTACATGCGAGTTCCACCGAGGTTGTGCGTAGATTTTGCATGCGTATCTTTGTGGCCCATTCTGTCTCACGAAGCTTTGCCCCCTCGCAATTCAACAGTTCTTTAATCCTCATCATCAGTGACCCCAAACCCCCAGCTCCCAACCTCTTCATGCACATAGAATACAATGCATAACAGACCACACACACACTCATGCCCCCTGAGCCCCCTTCATTAACTCCTACCAGTTTAGACTACGCTGAGGCTCAAACACAAAGGGAAAGATTCCAATAGACGTTGTTGCTGTGTATGTCAACCAACCATCACACTAAACGTCTTCCTCTCAGGCATCCTCTGATGGTAATACAATACCAGCGTAAGCACAGTGCCATACGACGGCATGGATGCGTTTCACATGCTGGGTCACAAAGCAGTTTTGTTAGAGACACCTTGAGCACAGATTGTGTCTTTATTATTTAAAAAACATGCTTCCTGATTAACATTCCTGGTAAAATTAGACGTCGGAAATCAAAACAGACAGGAAGATGGTTTGTATTACAACAGAGACATGCACAGGGTATGCTTTTGGCAGCTGCGCGCTCTTCTAACAGACACAAACACTCTCACACGCACGCACACGCACACAGGGCAGAAGTACTACCCTGTGTACACATTCTTTCAGTATTCTGTGTGATCAAAGCAGCATAATGGACTTTAAAAGTTGTCTTTTCAGTGTACACGTGCCAATGTTCTCTCTACTGTGGCTCACATTAAAAGCATTTCTCTGCAGCACATGACAAGCAGATATGTGGTTTCTTAGTCCTTTAGTCAGATAACTCAAAGCACGTCACACATACCCACTGACATACATGGGAATCTAGACAATTCTGGACTGTTGTGCAAAGCTGGTAGAGGAATACTAGTAACTTGTAAATCAGGGCGCTAAATTTGTTTGTACAAAATTTACCGAAATATGGAAAACAGGTTTTCAAAAAACGCCCATAATTCTATTTTCTTTGCACTTCACAATTATCCATTACCATTTATTGGTGTATCTCAAAACAACATTATACATAAAAATATTAAGAGGTATTG
>CAEGAF010002814.1:0-15392 GCA_903067075.1 Micropoecilia bifurca
GTCTGTGTCCAACCAGAGCAGGTATTGTGTAGTTGGTGCTTTTAATCAGTTTTCAGTTAAATTAATTCAATCCAACTCTATAACAGTCACAAAATGTCACCAAAATCACTCTGTCCCTCTAAAATCTTTCAGAAAATCGCAAAAGTGTCGTTTGCTGAATATTGCGATATATATTGTATCGTGGGCAGAATATCGTGTATCGTATCGAGAGATTATTGTATCACTACAGCCCTAGAAATTAGGGACGGGAATAACGAACAGAGCAACTGGAATTGTTTTCCCCAGTCGTATTAACCAGTTTATTCATGGCATCTCCTTGTTGGAGTCGAGCTTATTTGTCTGTGAAGGTAACACAGCTGGTCGGACCTCAAAGATGGTGATATTTACAGAAGTGTGAACTAGCTAGCTTAGAGTCCGACTGCACCTCCTCCCTCCTGAGTGTCAATCCAATTACGGACTTCGCCTGAATTCACACCACATGATTTATATCACTGTCATTGCGGCATTGTCTCCATGGTTACTAACGGTTACACGCATACCTTTTCCATAATAAAATGTCTGATATCTTTCTAATCATACTTATGAAGTACATGAATGTTAGTCGACGTACCTTTTAAAAAGTGTTTGCTGTAAATCCGAGGGCTGACAGTCATTATTACTGACAGCTGATTTTTAAAGTGATATCAACTAATAGAAGCCACATTAGGTTACAGATGTCTGTTTTTAGACTGGCTTTAAAGCAGCGTTGGTTGTTTCTACCTCAGTCGTGAGGAGCTCTGGAGAGCGTGACGTCACCTGCAAAGGGTCAACAATATTATTAACCTGATATAATAAAGTGTAGTTTTCTTCACATTGCTTTGGTTCAACTTTCTGAATATTTCCACAGCTTATCAATCAGGATTGAGTTCTGGGATTTCACTGGACCATTTACAAAACAGCCATTTTTTTGTTGTTTTGTTGATGAGAGCCTGAAATCTGACAAAACTTTGGTATACAGAAGAGATAAAGACTGCAAGGTGCCAAAGTCGTAGTTTTCAATCAGTTTTGTTTGTTTTTCATTCATTCGTTTCTTTCTTTACTCTTTTTTCTCTTTACTTTTTCTATTCTTTATTTCTTTCTCTCTTTCATTCTTTGTTCTCTCTTTCTTTTATTATTCTATTTCATTTTTGTTTAGTTCTTTTTTGTTTTTTCTTCTTTCCTTTTTCCATACATGCTAACGGTTAGACATGCACCTTCCCTCCTTCTGTCCATCCCTCCATATCTCTATCATTCATTTGTTTCTTTCTTTACTCTATTTTATTTTTTGTTCTTTTCTTTCTTTATTCTTTCACCCTTCCTTCTTTCCTCACTCCTTTCTTTTTTTCTTTCCTTACTTTGTTTTCTCTATTCTTTCTTGCCTTCTTTCATTTCTTACTCTCCTTTCTTTTCCTCTCTTCCTTAATTCTTTTCCTACTCCCTTTCTTTACTCCCTTTATTTATTTATCTCTATTGAGGAAATCACAGTTACTTACAGTTAGTAACTAAATTTGAGACCATTTGTTTTTAAAGCAGTTTTTCCATTTGGGTTCATCTTTGTTAAATAAATAATAATGGTATTAAACTCATGTTGTGCTTTTTAATGTAATTGTGTTAAATATTGTTTACTCAGTGTGAAGCAGTATCTCCTCCCTCCTGTTCCTGGTCCGAAGATAAAAGGAGTCGATGTTCATCTTCTCAAGGTAACACTTGGCTTTTTTCGTTGTTTGCTTAAAAAACATAAACAAATGTAAAAACTCCTTCTGCCTTTTTAATAATGTCCTACTTTAACTTTTCCAGAGTGGTCGATCAGAGGACGTGGTAAACGCTCTCATGGGGAACCAGAACTTTCCTCCCATGGCGGCCTGGACGGAGCAGGCGGAGGACTTCCTGCTGGTGTCAGACAGCAGCGAATGGCTGCTGTCTGACTCCTTTGCATCCAAAAAAAAGCAAGATATCTTCATCATTCCTCCCGGTTTACACTTAGGATTAGAAACCCAACGCAGGGACTCGACCGTGGATCTGAACACCTGCGAAAAAACCGATGACAGCAAAGAGGAAACAAAGAGCAACTTTTTAAACACAGAGCCAATAAATCTGCCAGTTGAGAAACAGGAATTTCTGAGCGGAGAGGAAGTGACCATCCAGCCTCTCGCTAACACCAGCTATGTGGACATCCAGCAGCGTCCGACGCTGACTGACTACAGCAGGGTGAAGGAGGTGAACGGCGACACCATCCTCAACCAGGAAGAAATCCCTCACGGTTTGGACGCTGTGGAGGTGAAGAGTGAGGCGAGCGTCGCAGATGACTACAGCCGGGTCAAAGAGGTGAACAGCGACGCGGTTTTCCTGGAGCAAGGCGACTCTGCCGATGGATGCTGTAAGAAGAAAGAAGAACGCTACACCGACTGGGCCAGTCAGAAACCGATGATGCCTCTGGAGAGCGAGCTCAGCAAAGGGTTTTGCTTGAAAATGATCAGCAGCGGATACGTAGATTCTGTTACCGCCTTTTCTGCTAAGTAGACTTTTGATCATAATGAGGTGCAGGACACTGATGGTGCGATTATTTCTGCTATCAGCAACAAATGAAACGTTATTGAATTGGATGGGATGCAGCGGCTGCTATGCAGAGAGGAATTTATTTATGTATTTTAATCTGAGAGGGAAAAATAATTGCTTTGACCAGCGTCCGGCTTTTTAAGTTTCAGCAGATCAGCGCTGCTGAAAGGATTTAAAGGCTGAGACGTTTTGTGGATCTGGTAGAGTGACATTTACTACTGGGATGTTATCGCTGAGTAACCAAGAGGAGCGTTGGGTCAAGATGACCCACCTGACAACTAAAAACTCTCCGCTGCTCTTGAAAGTAGCTTTTTGGAACTTCATGTTTAATACAGCAGCAACTCAAAGGTTCAAATCAAAGTGGAGAGACTGAAATAGAGGTTTAAATGGACTCCTTAACTCTCTTTAAACGCTTACAGAAATGTCAGACTGCAAGAACTGCTGTCAATCTTAAAGTTTGATTCATATTTGCTTTAAATAAGAAGACAAATCTTTAGCACCTCAGCATAAAAGAGTTGCAATTGGTGAACTTATTAAATGTTGTCCGTTGTTTTAGTCTACGTGCGATAAGTCCTAGCAGGTCTGGTTTATCTGAGACCTGATAAACCTGTCTGCCTGGTTTTTCTTTTGGACTCGTTACACTCTACATCAGAGCATCAACAGCACTAACTTGTTTATTGTGGTGACAAAATGTGAGAAACCAACACGCTCAGCTCTTCTTCTTTCCACTGGATGAGACTTTAATTTCAGTTGAATCAAATAAAAACAGGTTATTTTCACACTTCTTCTGTCTGATTCAGAAAAGAGTTTATTTTTGATATTAATTTAAAGTGAGTAAGTTCTGGTTTGTCACTTATTGTCCGACTCCTGTAAAATACTTGAGATTTAAAATAAGAATAGGAATCAATCGGTCCATGATCAGGTGGGTGGAGGTCAACAAGTCCACGAATGCCAGATATGTTCTTATCAGCGATACTCTGCAGCTTAGGCGTATCCTGAGCCGAGTCAAGTTTATTTATACAGCACAATTCAGCAACAAGGCACTTCAAAGTCCCATAAAAACACCATAAACAAGCAATAAGCATTACATTTGGACAAATACCGTCATCAAAAAACCACACACCAAACATATTGATCAATGTTTCAGCTATTATTAATAAAAGCAGCTCTAATCAGGATTTTGATTTAAAGGAACCCAAGGTTTCAGCTGTTTTGCAGTTTTCTGGAGCTTTATTCCAGTTGTGTGTTGGATCGAAGCTGAATGCTGCTTCTCCATGTTCGGTTCTGGTTCTGGTTCTGGTCAGACAATATTGTTCCTATTTTAGGTCAGTTATAATGATCGATACCGAACATCAAACGAGTCTCAGTCTTGAACTGTGAGCTGTGATTCCATTACAAATGTGCACAGTAAGTTTGTTCTCGCGGTAATTAAGAGAGCCTCATATGGCGGCACTGACCCGTTTCCACATTGAAATGGAATCACATGAGCAAAGCTGCCAGCAAACCGCTGTGGATTGCAGCAAATATAGTTTTTCTTGTTGCCCAATGTTTGTACTTTTGTTTTAACTGAAACTGTTGCACCAAAAAAAGCATTTTATTTACACAACCTTAATGTTCTGTTAAATTATATATAAGGTGGAGAAAATAAAAAAAATGAGGAACATTGTTGATCTGTTTCTTCTGATTTTTTACATGGATCGGGACTCGGTATCGGCCGGACTCGATTGGGCAAAAAAGACCTGATCAGTACATCTTTATTTAATGCACAATTATTAAGGTATGGTCTCATTATATCCTGTCTTGAATACAGAGAAGTGAAGAAAGACTGCTGTACAAACATGTTGATGGAATGTTAAGTGGAAGGAAAAACTTCAAAAAGTAGTGAAAGGAGAGGAACAAAGCTTACTCAAGCTTCAGTCATTGCTTTCCTGGTTCCCTCTGTGGAACTTTATCTTCTTTTCACTTGATTCAAACACCATGACTTTGATCTTGACTGATCAGCAAAGTCTGTAGAGATTCTATGAAATATTGACAAGAAACCAGATTCCACAGATCAGGAGAGCTAAATGCTGCTATTAACCCTTTCATGCAACGTGGTCACTACAGTGGACAGCTATCTAAAAGCCCTTTTCTTGCCCTTCCTGTGGATTTTTATGTTATAAACGCACACAGACCACTGAAGTGGACACTAATACATCATAAAATACATTATCAACTACTGGTCATCAGCTGTGGATGCAAGAAATTATTTTTGTTAAATCCAATATGGCCGACATAAAAAAAGCATGCCAACCGACCCAGTCCCTCCGGTTCTACTGTAGACGACTCATGCAGGTAAAAAAAAATTGTGACATTAGATAACCCCTAAAGAACAACACTACTGATGCATTTTTCAAATAACAACTTTGTATTTGGAGAAAATTACAATTGATCACCTAAAAATATATATAAACAAAATTTTATGCCTTATGTAAAAAAAAATTCTGACAAAGGATCATAATTGATGCATGAAAAGGTTAAGGCAGCTTCACTTTGACTGATTGACTTTATGTCATGCTCCATTTATGCAGTAATTCATGCAAAAGCAGCTCAGAGCAGATAGAGTACTGCTCAATACTTTTTCTGTTATTCTTATTGTATGTAATATTCAATACTAGAAATTAGAATTTCCAGGAACAAAAACCGAACAGTAAATGGCAACTTTTTGACAACTGGATCAAAAATGAAGTCTAGAAATACTAATCAATGTTTTACTTTCTTATTTCACAAGTCTAGTTTTCTTTCCTCTAGGAAAATTATCTTCTTCAGAACAAACAAACCAAGAATATTAAATAATAGTTTAATGCACACATTTTTATTCAGGACTCTGATATGTCTGCAAATAATTAGAGAATTTTAAGCTGTATATTCAGTGAAGAAAAAAATAAATCTGACTTTTGCTCAGAAAAAAGAAAAATCAGAACAGTTTTTGATATTTCATCTCGTCTCATATCTCTTGAAAATCTTGCATTAAAATTTTATCTTAGCAGCATGAGTCATACAAAGAGTCTGAGTACCAGACATTTTCTTAATCAGCAAAAAAACCATTCAATGCCAGTGGAAAAAATAATAAAGAACGTATCCAGCAGAATGTTTACACCTACAAGAACATTTAAATGTGTGAAATCACTAAAAATAATAAAACGCTGAGAAAAAAACATTATGGTGGCAATCTGGGCACAACTCAAATTAAAATTAAAACTTTAGCTACAAACTGGCCAAAGATCGTCACATCACAGTCCAACCTGGACAGTCGGTAAGCAAAACAGATATAAATCACAACTTTTTGTAATCTTAGCCATATTTTGTTTAGACCTAAAAAAGTTACTGTCCCTTTAAATAAGTCTCCCAATTCCCCCTGGATTGACTCGTCAGTGAACCGCCGGTTATTCGCAAAGTAAATCCCCACAACGGATTTTAACTAAATGAAAAGCTGTTACTTTACTTTTTCTGATGTCTGATGCTTCATCAATCGACCCAGTTTGATTGGTTAAAGAAATGAAATAATTAACCGATAAAAGCCAACTTCTATCAACCTCACAAACAGGTAATTTTATGTAAAACTATAAAGCGATTATTTCCTCCTCTCAGTTCAAAATGGCGTCGCAGTCCGGTGTTCTGTTGCATCACATCCGATTTCTCTTGCCGCTTTCTTTAATTTAAAGGAAATTACATATATGACAAACTATTCTCAAAAAATAGCTTTTATTACTCCCGTCTGTGTGTGGTATGAATCGTATTAGTGCCAGGTATGAGGATTTTTGTCTAATTACGAGAATAGTCAAATTATTAGCAGAATAAAGATGCGATTTCACAAGGACTTAATAAAATTACGAGAACATTTCTTTTGACAAAGAAGCTTTTATGACCAGTTCAGACCACCAGTTTTCTCGAGTTCACATACAATTACCGATATTACAACTTTATTCTAGTAATATTATGACTGTATTCTTGTAGTGTTATGAATTATGCTAATAAAAAAGTTTAAAAAAAATCTTAGTCTGTCGCCATAGAGTTAATTCAAAGTCTAAATAAATAAAAGTTGTAATAAAACGCCTGTCAAACAAGATGGCCGCCCTGAGTTTACTAACGTCACTCTGAACTGTGGAATCACATTGGTGATTTTTTAATTAAACCTTTGAAAACCAAAAACTCCATTAATCAATAAAATAGATTCACCGCTCAGCCCTTACAGTACTTAAAAGTCAGGTTGGTAAAAAAGATGATTGATGATTTTAATGATTGAACGTTTCTGATGTGCAGTTTGCTGTTTTTCTCTGACTCAGACCTCACAGGAACTAATTTTAAACACCAATTACCCTTTTTCTGTTGTTATTTAGAAATAATTCCTACAGAAAATTGGTTATGATCTTTTTTTGTCAGACTATTATGTTAGTTCAAATGAAATGTTTACAATTTATAGAGTCAAGTCTCTCTTAGGGGTATCATTATTGTCAAAATATTGCATAATGCAACTTTGCAATACTTTCTATGTGTGACATAAGAAGACGATCAGCTGGCAATGTTATTTAAACTCTAATTTAAACAAAAATTACTTGTATTAATTTGAAAACACAAAAATATGAAATTTTACAGAATGTAGTCCGTACATCACCCTATGTAAATCTTAAAATAGATTTGTGAACATATAAAAAATATCTAACATTTTGGAAAATTATACAATCATTTATTATGACCCCTAAAATATGTCTTGTAAATGATTATATCTTTTGCTGAAAGGAATAATTAAAAGTCCAACCTACACTTTAATTGTTGGGGAAAATATCCAACATTAATAAATTTTACTTTTTAGTTAAATCATCTGAACAACTCTAACAAAAACAAGTGCAACTGACACATTTTCCTAATTTTAAATTGATTCAAGAGTTTTGTAACTTTCATTTAATAATCAAAGACTTCCTGTTTACCTGAGGTACAAATAACATGAAGCAGAGGTACATATCTTATACCAACCTGTCAAAATAGGAAACATAAGTGAACATATGTGATCCAGAAATTTGCTACCTGCCTACAGTAGCTAATTTGTAGTCAGAGCAATAATTGAAAACAACTGAAACTGTGATGAACAATAGTCCTGAATGCATCTCAAAGATGTTTGTACATCTTTGAGATCTGGAGTAATGGACACCATTTTCTAATCAAAAGAACTATCAACAAAGCTATTTATTAGGCCAAAGAGTTGTTTGGAATGAGAAGTGAGACAAACAATCCAGTCGGAAAGAAGAATAAATGGAAAAGCAACTCATGCCCATTGTTAGGTACGGTAGAGAAATGGTGATGCTGTGGGCCTCTTTCTCTTCTTAATGCCCTGGCAACTTAAACTCTCTGACAAAGCAGGGCATTTTAATCAAAAATAAGGTGGCCTCAAACATTAGACCGCAAAAAGATGGTCATCACAAAGCGAAGGTGCTAGTTTTTAAAGTAACTTCACTAAAAAAAACCTGTTGATCCAGCTTAGAAAAATATTTCATTTGTTACAAGTAAGTTTATCTAAGTAAATTCCTTAAGTTGTTATGTTAAACGTAAATAAAGTAAGTTTGGCAAACTTAATTCGATTATGTATAACAAATTAACTTTTTTTTTAAGTTGGAGCTCCGTTCTTTTTTTCCTTTTCTTTTTTTCCAGTGTGTGAATTTAACCCCAATGTTTCTTGCTGCTGCTTCCAACATCTGATTTAAATTTCTAAACTGTGTGAGAAGATGTGCTTATGTTACGGAGCAGCTGTATCAAAACGTGACGCGATCACAGTCTAAAGCTGTGACAAATCAGCACACAGAAAAACAACCTTTATGAGTATAAAACTCAAAATCTGTTTCTTCTTTCCTTCCAGTATGAAAATATGCCATATTTAAGTATCTTACAATCTTCTTTTCTAAATATTACATTTTTTAATCTGCTGGTCTTTATCACATCTTGTTTTATCCTATGTCCTTTCTTCCAATAAAACTGTTTTAGTCACTTGTAATTAATAAACATATTTTTAACTAATTAACACTTTACCGACCTTTAAAAAAAGCAGCTACAGTTATATTTCATACATGAATGAAAAAGCGGCAGAATGCCCTAAAACCTCTTATTAATATTTTATAAAGTGTTTTTGCTTCATTAATAACTAGTTTACTAACTATGTTTTGTCATTTCTGATTAAAGTGTTACTCATTTCAATCCTTAAAATATTCCCAAAGATTCAATATAGCTATTAAGTCAAAAATAATGGTTCCAAAATATAGAGTTATAAGCTCAGTACAAGAAAAGAAACATCCTACATTTTCAGCAGGAAGGGTCACAGTCAACATGGTTCAGAGTTTATATTTTGAGGCTTCTTATCTGGTTCTTTTCCTGAAAGAATTCAAAGAATTCATAATTTACAGGAAATAGAATTAAATGAGAGAGAGGAAAAAAATCAAGCCAAAAGTGTTTTTGTGGGTGTGGCAACCCCAAATAAATTTTTTTGTCTTGTTTTGTGGCTGGAGAAAGATTTGGTGCAGTCAACTATTCTCTTCTTCTGTGTTTTCTGTACATTCGCTGTCCAGCAGCTGCTCAACGTGGCTCAGGAAAGCGTGGCTGCTTTCTTCCTCCAGAATCTGCTCCCAGAATTTCACTAAGAAGCAAGAGAGGAAAACCGTCACCACAGGTGAATTTCTCTATCGGTCTTAAAAGAATAGTATTACAGTATCGAGTAATTGGCTTATTGCAGGGAACAACTAAAAATGTTTGATAATTTTCAGGTGAATTTGCTGAAAAAACAAAACCAGAGTAAGAGTAGAACTATTTTAACATACAACTCAAGTAAAAGTAAAAAGTCGCTTTCCAATAAATAACTCGAGTAAAAAAAGAATTTGGTAAAAAGGTTACTCAAGTACTAAAATTTAATTTAATATTTTAAAATTATATCAATAGACAAAATGTGAACATACGTGCAAATTCTGGCATTTTAAAGGCTAAATTAAATACTACAAGTAAATAATACACACAAGCAAGATAAAACACGTTTTCAAACTTTTTTTCCACCATTAACTTAAAATGAATAATTACAGCAAGTAATGTGTGTAGGGTAATGTACTTCTAGTGATGATATGTATTATTACTGTATTTTCCGGACTATAGAGCACACCTCCCTATAAGCTGCACCTACAAAGTTTTAAAAATATAAAAACTGGAAACATACATCCCTCATTTTTTGCAAGGGTTGCCTTCCGATAATAACCCTCAATAAGTGAAATCCGTGAAGTAGTTACCTTTACTTTTTACAATTTTTATACAGCATAATTGAATACTCATAGAAACCAAAGAACAAAACCTGTTTTCAGGTCAGTGGATGTGCATCATGAAGGACGCAACCCTGGGTCTCCAATGCTGAACCAGGGATTCGTTCAAGCCGTTCGGCGGCCATCGATCTGTACTGCCAGATCTTTGGCCTTCAAATTAGAAGCTGCATCATATACACTTATTTTTGTGGTTTCCATGATGAGGGGGTAAGAGTTTGAAAACATTTTTCCGTTGTGCCTGCTGCTTGCATGTGCTTGTTCTAAATAAAAATTAGCGCTTTCTTCTTTGATTTCCAATTTTGATTCACTTTCTGCTAAAGAGCCCCCTGGTGGTTGAAGAAAAATCCACAGAAAAGTCGCACCAGGCTGATTGGTTCAAAGTTTAGGAAAAAGTAGCGGCTTATAGTCCAAAAAATACGGTAATCTGGCCCAACAGGCTCAGCAAATAGAAGAAAAAAACAAAAACAGAACAACAAAGCTGGTATATGAACAAGAGGTCTCACTCCAACATAAACTGTAAATGTGAGTCTATGTTTCAAATATTTTCTGTTTGAAATGTTTCTTCTTTCTTCATGGAAGTTACTTGTGCTGGATACAGTATCCAGAAATTTTACTCAAGTAAGAGTAGCAATTGCTCATAGTAATATTACTCAAGTAAAAGTACAATGCAGTAAAACTACTCCTAAAAGTACATATTTTCCAAAAGGTTATTCAAGTAAATGTAGTTACATCTCTGGTTTTATCTTATTGATCCGTTAATGGAAAAAAAATGGCTTCCCTCTCATTGTTGTGCTGTAAATAAAACGCTGTGACTTACAGTAATGTGGTTTCTTGGACCATCTGCTGTTGGGTCCGGGCTCGGACTCCTCAGCCGGACTGTTAATCTGTATTGGCTCCGTGTTTCCATGCTGCTCTGTTTCGGGCCGGTCGCTGCGCTCCGAGCTCGACAGCATCACCTCGTAGGCTCTCTGGGCCTCAGATGACAACTCAATCATCTTGTGATAGAAATCCTGTAGGCATCAAAGGAAGTTTTCACATTTTAAAATGTTAGTTACCCTTTACAGCTACTAGAGGTTCAGCATTTTACTGTAAAAATCTTACAGATGTGGATATAAGTGTAAAAAAACTTTCAATTAGTCAGTTATTTTTTAAAATGGCCGCCATTTTAGACACTTTTAAATCAATTATTGCCATTTAAATGGATTATATTTATGTCACATTACATGTTTTTTAAAGGTTTTGTTGGCTCTGGTGGCATTTATTTGGGGGTGGTTTTGCTCCTGTGCCACCACATTACATGTTTTTAACTATATGGTCATCCTTCTCGCACAACTTTAAAGTAGTAATATGCAGGAAAATAAGATGCTAGTTAGCATTAGCTTCCACTAATATTTTCAATTGTTTAGTGGTTTAGCATTAGCTTCTGCTAATTTTTATATATGTTTCGTGGTTTACCTAAGCTAAGATTCTTGTTTAGCAGGCTGCTGGTTAGTGAATCTACATTTGTGGTTAGCTGTGGCTATAACTACTGCTGATTTTAGTGCAAACATGCAGCTCTAAAAAAATTCCACCAAATACTGATTCCTGAACTCTTTCTGATTTTTGTGGTGGCCATTTTGAAAAATCAAAACATTATCAGTACATATGACATCTGACACGAAAGCTATTCATCTGTGATAAAAGTCAGCCTTCCTTGACGACCATCTTGGCGGCCATCTTTGATATTTTTTTCATAAGGGCAAGGCCCCTGGGAACCTCTGCACCACGTTAGGTTCTAGAGTCCACATGTGGAAGATTTTGCTGCCCTATATCTGAGAATGATAACCCTGACCTGCGCTCCATCGTAGTTGAAGATGCCCACAAGGCTGACGGGCACAGCTTTGTTGACACAGTGGCCCAGTGCTTTCCTGGAAAGTGCAAACACGAACGGTACGCCCTGTTCGCGACACATGTTGATGATCGTGTGCAGAACCTCGTCCAGGCCACCTGTGGAGGGAATATTTTCTATCAACATGCAGCTTTTCCCTGACCAGTTTCAGCAGCTGCATGCCTGTGTGGATCTCCCCACCACTGATGTTGCAATTGTACACATTTGCGAAGCAGAGTCTTTTATTTCCATCCGAGATTAAAAGCAAAGTTTTACTTGGATTTGTTTCAGGATCTAAATGTGTTTCCTCATCAGAGTGAAAATGTCACAAAATACTTTCAAGTTTTTGATTTTGGTGTCATAAAATAGCTATTTAAAAACATTTAGAAAGGAAATCTGAAAGTGTTTATATGCAGCTCCCCCCATGTTAATATGCATTATTTTAGTCATTCTTCAGAATGGAAAATACAGGAGAGCATGCTATTAAATAATGGAGTACAATTAAAATTTTTTAAAAAATGCACACAAAAAAATCACAAGAGTCAAAGTTGAAATAATTCAAGAATAAAGTCATAATAATACGAGAATAAAATTGAATTCTTGTATTATTTCAACTTTATTCATGTCTTCACTGTTATGACTGTATTCTTGTGATTTAATTATTTTTATTTTCTTATTGTGGCCCTTATTCTGGTCGTAATTAAATATAGATGATCATTCAGAAAATCTAGAAAAAGAATAAGCTAAACAACTACAGTCAGAGGAACAATTAAAAATGTGACCATCATCTTGGAGGAGAACCCATATTTATCTCTCCAGTTTGCACATTAAGAGGTAAAAAACCCTCCTACACTCACTGCAGGAGTCATAACAACCATTAGATCTATCCAACGTTGTCCTACCGTCACTAATGTAAACATTTTCTGGGACTTTCCCTGGAAAGACGCGCTTGGTCAGATGAGACTCAGACTAAACCCATGACAACAAACAACCCACATGGGTTTGGCTTAAAATAAAAATATAAGAAAAAGGTGCTTGTTGCATGGCGGAAGATCTGTGATGCTGTGGGCTTGTTTTTTTTCTTTTAAAGGCCCTGGGAGCTGTGTTAGAGTTCAGGACATGATAAACCAGAGAGTGTTGGGCTAATTTCACACAGCAGGTAAATGCAACGCAGTCTAAACGGCCCAATCCCCATCTGATAAAAAAAAAGTTAAAATCCAATATGAAGCCTCACTATTACTAGCATGAGCAACTAGCCTGTCACAATAAAAAAACAATTATTATTGCAATAAATGATAATATTGTTGTTTTGGAACAATTTTAAAGTAATGTAATAACAATGGCATAATAATGCTAGTTTTCTCTCTCTTCAAAGAACAATAAACTTTTATTTTGTAAAGAAAACTTAATGCTGGAACTGAAAGATATTTTAATTATCCAAAATAAAACACAACACTAAGAAATAATAAATAAAATAGAACTAAAAACCACACACATCCAAAACAAAAATAAAATGGAAAAATTGATTATGATCTCCCTCAAAGCATATTAATCATCAGAATGGAAATTATTGAGCTAATTTTTATTTATCATGAGATTAATTTTATTCTACAATAATTAATTTTTTTGGTTTATTTATTTTGGATATTTAAAATGTCTTCCAGTTTCAGTGTTAAATGACTATTATAATTTAAAGCTTACTGATCTGTGCGAATCTTTTTTGTCTCAACGCAGCAATATTATCCATCCATCCATTTTCTTTACTCCCTTGTCCCTTAGTCGGGTTGGGAGTGTTTCTGGTGTCTATCTCCAGCTAACGTTCCGGGCGAGAGCCAGGGTCACCCTGGACAGGTCGCCAGTCTGTCGCAGAGTAACATCAGCATTTATCGCAATAACTTCTGGGACAATTTATTGTCCAGCTAAATTTGTCGTCGCAACACGATTAATAATTCCCCAGACTTTTTCCTAAATAATCTTCAGCCGGCGCTTTTGAATACCTTTGGACTGGATGCGTTCGCAGTTGGGCGAGATGATGACACACTTGACCTTCTTCAGTTTGAGGTGTTTCAGAACCTCTCGAAGGCCCATCACGATCCGCCGCTTCATGCGGGCCTTCATGGGATCCTTCTGGTACAGCCGGTCCTGGAACCGGACCAGCTCCTTCAGCAGCGACGTCACACACTCATCCAGGTCTTTCCTCAGCATCTGGCTGCAGTAGCTGCCATGCAAACAACAGGAAATCATTACACACAAGTCTCTGGAGATTAGCAAAGTGTGGATTGATGCTTAAATATCAATACTTCCAATACCAGACCTATTGTGCTTCAAAATTGATTCTCTCCAAGTATCAATATTTTCATTAATTCAGTCACTTGAGATAATGGATCTTAACAAGAGCTCGTTAAAAAGTAGCTAAATTATTGAGATCCATCCTAAATAAGAGAATCTTTTCAAAGGCAGGAGACGTTCTGCGCAAAATCAAAACAGACTGAAGGGAAAACAGTAAATATGGTTTTCATGAAAGGGAAAGTTTCAAAGATGGATGCCTTTGTTGCAGGTTCATTAACATGTTTTCAAAGTAATATGTTTTTGTAATGTCATTTAGGATGCCAGCTTTTAGTTTAGAGTAGTTCTTAATAATTAAACAAGGATTTATTTCAGTAGGGTTATTATTTCACTCATGTTTTTATTTTCCTACACCATTTTAACATGTTTTGTATGATTGTCTGCCGTTGTTAAAATAGCCTGGCAATAATAAAAAAGGCCGTCACCATAATGTACTTCGGACTTCAAAATAAATCAGTTAAAGTGATGTCTTGTGTTCTTATGCATTAAAGAATTGAATTACTCCACTTTTTTAGATTTACCAGACACATTATGTGTTTTAGCAACAAGGACAGGAAACCGGTGGCATCAGACATCACTAGTCGATACGAAGGGAATAACGTTGCCTCCTTACTCTCGAAACTTCCTGCTGTGAATTTTGGGAACGTTGTTCTGTTGGGGCTCAGATGACGGGACTTCCTGTTGCACATCACCGCTTTTGTCGTTGTCCTCATCGGCTTCCTCCATGTTGCCGTTTGTACCGTTTAAATTCAGCTGTTCGTCGAATCCTTGCGTAAGACTCTGAATGTCTTCTGAAAGAGACAAACAGAATAAACTCCGTCGTTCTGAACTCTTTCTATAGTGAGAACATGTTCGCTCTGACCTGTGTCATTTGAATCATGCTGCTCTTCTGCAGCGTCATTAGTGAGTTCAGAGCCATTTTCAGGTAGCAATCCTCTCTCCTCTAACAGACGTCTCTGTTTTTTCGCTTCTCTTTCTTTCAAAATGACCTGAATATGTAACAGAAAAAAGACTCAAAGAAAAAAATTGCATCATATTTTAGAACTAAAAAGCTAAAAAAGCTCAATTCTTTGAGTTATTTTTTAAAAGCCCATGTACACAGTAAAAATGGCAGTGTTGAATTAACACCTAAAAGTGTCTATATGTGTCCAAGTCAGCTGGTGTTAAATTCAACACTACAGAGTGTCACATTAACACTACAACGGTGTTAGTGTTAAAATATATTAAAAGTAACACCAGTGTAGTGTTGATCACAAAACATAATGTGGTGTTAAAAA
>CAEGAF010002818.1:0-17770 GCA_903067075.1 Micropoecilia bifurca
ATTTATTTTTTTTTTATCCAAGTAAATATGCAATGATGTTTAAAAATTGCTTGTATTCTTTGCAGTTTGTGACTGAGTCAAAGTCTTAGAAGTGGAAGACATCTTTCATTCACACCAGGCTAAGGATGGACATTTATTGGTTTAAGTGCTGTATGTATATGGGTCAATAAGCCAGCGTGATTATTGGCTAGTGTGGTCATTCCCTCAGGGGTAATGATTCCTGAATGATGAGAAACCAAATGCCAGCCATTCTTCCCATTATCTACTTCATTCCTTTTGTATGAGGGTGTCTCTCCCAGCTTAGATAGTATAAACAACTCTAATGTGATAATCAACACAGACATAGAAATCACAAGAAATTTTACAGGGACGTTCAGTTATAAGGGTAAATTCATCAAATGAATATCTGAAAGGTGTGACCTGCATATGTACTTTGCCCTGCCGAGTCAATACTTTGTTGAACCATCTTTTTTTTTCCCTATCAGTTTTGCACAAGCAGACTAAAATTTCTCTCTATAAATTATAGCAAAACTTAAAAACTGAAATAGAGAACCTCCTCTTTACCCCAATGTTTTAATAAATGATCAAAAGGCAATAGATGCATTCATTGAAGGAGTTTTACACTTTTGACTGTTTTAGAATAGAATAGAATAGAAGTACTTTATTCATCCCAGCCTTATTTAATATATAAGATTTTAATTATAGGTTGTGCTTGTTTTGCCTTTTGTTTGTAATGTCATCAGGACAAAGTACTGAATCCACTTCTTCAAGTTTAGGTATTAAGAAAGACTTGCTTCAATTCAACTCAGTTTATTTGCATAGTTATAATTTACAACAAATGTCTTCTTAAGGTACTTTTACAAACAAGTCATGTGAATTCCATCACGCATACATTCAACTTGATTCTAGCTATCAAACAATATATTTCAGTTCAAAAATATTTAAAAATGTTTTTTAAGGAAATCAAACAGATTGCATCAAGTCATTAAATTACAGCAAAACTAAAATACTTTTTTTCATCTTTATAAAGTGCTCATTAGCAGCATCCAATTTACACAAAGAGAAACCTGTGAGTGTTTCCAAAAGTAATTTTTAATAGCTTTCTGATAGACCTGATGCTTTGCAAACACAATGGAGGAAAATATTTTGATCTCTGCAAATATATGTGGGACTAAAAAAAAAGTATCCATGGCAACAAATTCACTGTACACAGTTTTCCCTTATTCTTATTTATATTTTAAAACTCCACAACTCCCTCACTCCATAACAATGCTTAACTTAATATTCAACATTCAAAAAATTTTTACTTTATATAGCCTTATGTATTTTACCCGTCGTCACATATTAACTTTGTACTTACTCATTTAAAAACACTTATTTATCCTCCTGACTTTGGCTTTGAGGTTAGCAGAACATGTTTGATCCTTCGGTGTCTCAGCTTCTCATCTCATGACTTTGAGGTTTGAAAGATTACATCGGGTCTGTGTTGCATTCCCTCTGAAACCGAGCCTCTTATGTCTGTCTGATGCAGAGCTTGATTCACTGCCACCTTTCCTTTCTCAACATGTGTAATTACGTCGCTGTTTGCGGTCTGCGGCTGGCACAGCAAGAAATTGTTTAAGGGGTGAAGGAAAATGGATGCCCAGCTCTTCAAGATGAAATTTAAAATGGGTAACAAAAGCAGGGTGGAGGCTGGAAAGCGAGGCGACTGCATCAGGTATTCGGATCACTGTTGTTGTTGATAAAACCGTCAGACTGGGATCAGATTTATGTTGTTCTACAACAACAACAACTCATGCTGTGTTCCCGCCTTGACCACTGCTATGTGTTTACAACTCTGCAGCGTGTCCTGCTCTAAAGAGTAAAAACATAATGCCAAGGTGAGGAAATCTCTGCTGCCGATGCTGCTTTCACTGATCGGGGTGCTGACTTGAAAATATGTCCCAAGAGGTTGATGAGAAGGTGGATGAGACAAGGTATTTTCATTTTAATGTTGAACTTTTGAACTAAGTCAGCAACTTTTGTTTCCTGTGGGTAATTCATTTAGTTACGATGGGCTAGAGTGTTTGTCTCAACAAATCTTTCATACAGAGATGATTTTATTTCCTCTCTTGAACATTAAGTTCATATTAAAATATTCTAAAAACAATGTGAAAACAAAAGAAGTCTAAAGAAAGTGTTATAAATAAACATAACGTTAGTCCTTGTCAACAAAGGAAGATGAGAACAGCTTAAAACTTCAGCTTCATTTTACGTAGGTTCCAGTTTTGCAGAGTTGTGCATTATATTTAAACTATACTATGATTATTTTTATTAATAAGGGCAAAAATAAGTAAAGATGATTGTTAAGAAATACAGTAAAAGCCATCTAGACCCAATTAGTCATAGGTTTATAGAAACAAGTCCTGAAACTCTCTTTCACACAGATGTTACACTCTCAGGGGAACAAAATCAGTCTGCGTCGTCCTAGTTTTACAAGCATGAAGTAACAGACCGTGTGGTTGGCTATGCCAAATAAACACAATATATTTGGGTCGAGGAAGCTGTTTGTACAGTCTTCTAACCTCTGACCCCCACTCGTGATTATTTGGGAGGTTTCCTGTTGCTGGAACATCCAATCAGTGCTACTTTGTTTCTTGGAATAGCTGTTTGCTTGAGAAGTCTGAAAGACTTAAATCACCCTGGGCTTATTTTATTTCCGGTGTTGAACGTTAAAATTCATGTTTAAAACTACTGGAAACAAAAAGAGTCTAAAGAAAGTGCCACAAAGAAAGAGAATACAGGTCATATAATGTAAAATGTTAAAGATGATTTACAACTTTGGTCTTCTTTAGTTACATTTCCAACAAAGCAAAGGAAAACGAGATTGGCTTAAAACTTAAGTCTCATGTGAGGTGCTATACAAAAGGCTGTGTGTAAAGTTAGTGTAATATATACGTCTTCTTTAGCTTATTGCCCATGCAACATCCTCTCTTTATTTCCCCACATAGCTGTCCCAGTTTTATTTATTTTTTTTCTAATTTAATTATTTGCCCCGTTCTCTAAACAGAGCCTGAAGGTTTCAATCTGCTTAATATTTTTTCCACAACTTGGAATTAAACATAATAATATATTCTTGTTGTTGTTTTTGTCTGAGCAATATGGTTTAGTGCCACTTTAAAGGTTCAACATCTTATTTGGAAAATATCTGGGCAATAAAATACAAATTATTTAATACTGCTCTGGTATTCAATTCCCAAGATTATAACTTCACACAGCATTTTTACAGCGTCTTTTACCCGTGCACAAATTGTTAATTAGATTGAAGTCTGATATTTTTAAGCTCGTCCTTTGATCATTTGATTACTGCCTTTAACATATTATTTGTTAATTTAAAAGAGGATTTCCAGTCTTAGTCTAAAATATTTTTTTACTATTCTGCCTGCATTTCAACCATTGCCAATTTCTTGGTCCTGGAACTAAAAATCATCTTTACAACTCTCATTTTTCATGTAGGCCTACCTTGGACATGGTTTTATGGTCTCAATAATATATTTTTGGTTTGTTGCACACACAAAAACAAATCTCAGTCTCATTCAACCCAGTACCTGTAGTACTGAAGAGATTATATTACATCAGTTTTTGATGTGTCGACATAGAAATTGTCCCTTTGATCAGTTAATTTTTTTTCCCTTCATGGTTTTATTTTAACAGTTAATTAAAAATTAAGGTGTTTTCAGCTTCAACCATATTGAGTTAAGAGCATAGTTTCCATCTGCTAGTTAAGGGCTCTGAAGCACTGGAGCTCACAGGCTGCAAGAGGCTATTTGACTCACTTAATATGTAAAACTATGAAATATTAGTCTATTTTTTTATTTTCTTCAATTATTTTTTATTCCCATGAAAATACACTGCCCCCACTTTGAAACTCTTGGTGAATTTGGTAACAGCAAGGGCTGCTATAGACATTCTTATTTATTTATTTATTTATTGCCATTTCTTTTAACATCCAGTTCTACATCTTTCCTAATCAGTTTTCTAGCCAAATTTAAAAAAATATATTCCCACATTATAATGATGCCACATTCATGCTTCTCTGGAAGCTTAAAAATACCCAAGGTAACTTTCAATTATTGATTTTTTTTCTTTTACAAGTGGTGTTGGACATTAAAGTTTGTTCATCCATAAACTAATCAAACTAAAGTACTTCTCAAGGTCAGAATTGTCCAAATGTCCTTTGGCAAATTCCCAGTAGGTTCCCAAATGACTTTCATTCAGGAATGGCTTCTGTCTCACTAGTTACCCACAAATACATGACCTGAATGATTAGATGTTGCAGAAGTAAATTGACAGATAAACAATTCCTTCTACGCACAAACTGCTTTAGATGGTAATTTGAGAAACAAAAAACAAATATTTATTGTCCAGTTCAGCCAAACCTAAAGAGTTTGTTTAAAGAGGCAGTCTTATGTACAATGGACTTTTTTGAGCTTTGCATCATGTCATAATGTTATTCCCACATGTTCCATGTGGGAATAACATGGAACATGTTTCAAAGCCTCACAGAGCACTACTTTCAGCCTCACAGAGCACTACTTCCCCCTAACTCCACTCTGCTCCTTCAAACTCACAGCAGCAATTAGCAAACATATGCTGAGCTCTTTGTAGGAGCTTTGTCTCAATGCAACGCTGGTAAAAATGTTGAGTGGTTAATAGAGGAACACTGGTTTGATGACTTTCTGAAGGCTGACTGTGAGAAAGAGTTTCTTAAAGAGACAGAGTCTCAATTTCAAGACATTGTTTCATTCTTTCATTCTGTACTGATTTAGATTCGCTCACCTCAGCATGTCGACTGCTTAAGGCAGAAACATGACAAGGGAGTCTGACATTTTCTAGAGAATTCAGCTAAATTTGAATAATTTGCTCTATCCTTAGTCGTCTTGTTTCAGACATGATTCATACTTTCCTCAATAATAGTCAGGACAAAACTGTTAATTTTTTTTTACTTCAAATAGCACCATTAAAATGCAGCCAATAAAATTGTCTACTTTGATTATTTTTGATGCTGCCTCACTTTGAATGCTATATTTTCAACTTGTGTATTTTTGCATTTGTTGCAGTTTCATTGGGGACACACCTGCCTGACAAAGTTTAAATGTTTCTTCATCAGACACTTACTTGAAATGGCTTATGATGCATCACTGTGAACTTTTTTAGTTCTGAATGTTTCAAAAATATTTGACTGTCTTTACGAACACACTCATGGGAAAACGAAAACTATTTGGTTTGCTATTACAAAGCACTCTGAAGACTGATGAGAAAACAAATTAAATATTTTTTTCAGACTGCCTGTCAAAAAAAAAGAAAAAGCTTAACATTGAGAAAACTTCATGTGCAATTTGTTTGAACTCTGAAGGATATTAAAAGTGAGCATTGTTATGATTTTGTATATGACTTTGCAGCACAACAGACTGAAGGCTGTCAAAGGTAGAAGCAAAAACTTCATGAGCAGGAGTAGCATCTCCTGATTAGATGCAAATGATGAATGGAGCACTGACAAGGTGCAGAGGGGCTTGAAAGCACAGCAAGCAAAAAAAAAGGAAGAAGGAAAAAGAAATAAATAAAACATGGAGAGTGTCCTTCAGATAATTATCCAGTAGCCCGAAAGCCTTCACCTCGATGATTAAAAAAAATAAATTGAACACAATCACACCTGGAAGAAAGCAGTTAATTACACTAGTAATACATTTAATTACAAGAGTTCTGACTCTAAAGTCTTATGGTGGCACAGCAGCCTCCTCCACCCCACATCAGAATGCATATGGACATGGCAGGAATTTTACACTGCATGCGGTTCTTGGCACATCTCTGATTATCCTCAAACCAGAAACCTCCAGATTCACGGCCACTTGCTCTACCAACTGAGCCACTGTCTCCATCACACCCAGACACACTAATCAGCCACTTTATTCGGTACACCTATTGCTTGTTAACACACATAGTGAAAAAGCAAATTGTATGGCAGAAACTCCTGACTTACAATGAGATGTAACCCTGGATTTTGTCTTCATTAGTCTGGAGACTAATTGAGTCAAATTTGCTTTGACTCAATTAGTACCAGTTTTCATGGTCCTGGATCTAGAGCTTAATGCGGTGGGAATACAAAAAATGCCCAGAATCATGAGATAAGCACTCAAACCTATTTGCATATTCTACTAATTATGTTGGTTGCAAAGTGGACAACCCACACTAAAGTGCACCAAGGTAATAGGATTCAGTCAGACATTATTTATGTTGCACTCATGTTTAAAACAGAACAAAATCCATAAGTCAAAAAAGAGTGACGTTCAATAGTAGTTTAATAAAAGATTGAAATCAATGTTGAACAATAGCATATTTATAAACATTTTGTTTTGTATTTTCTCTACTACAACTTTTCATCATTTTGTCCTTCTACTTGTATGATAAATTAGTCTGAGGTGCATCCAGACTGTGCATTAGTACTGCTTGAAAATAAATAAGTAAATATCAAGAAAATGTGTTATGAATGCCTAGAGCCAACTTACAGAGGGGTTCGTCTTTGCAGATGTCGTCCAGTGTATTTTTTAAAAAACTTGTATCCAATATTAATGCAGTTATTAATACAAAATTATATCCCTCCCAGTACCAGAAAAGAATACATAATAAAGTGTCCAGTGTTCCTGTCATGCTGTTACTGACCCTTAAATTTACATACTTAAGTGAACAAAGACAAAAGACTTTGAACCCAAAGGACAATAAACCTTTCTTGTGGAAAAAGAGTCAATTTTAGGCTTTTTAATTTCAACTTGGGAGATCATAACATTGAGCCAGAGGTCAACTAATCCTTTTCCCTCGTACCGTCTTACTTTAATCCAACCATGTTTTGATCCTGTGTGTCTGAATAAACAAAGAATAAACAAAATAGTTAATTGGCTGGTTAATTTCACTCACCTACATTTTGCAAACATTCTTGCCATTACTGTATGTATTTTTTCCCCTGGAATTCAATGTAAAGGACCAGATTAAAATCATTTCATGGAGGGAGACATAAAAAAATAATAATCCCTTCCTACCACACTGCAGTCAGATAATCTAGCAGGAGCTGCTAATAAGAAAAGGGAAGCCCCATGTGAAATGGCAAAAACAATCAGGGTGCAGTGGGGAGGGAGAGGGGGTTTAATCATTTGTCTTTTATCTCGCTCCCTGTAGCCATGTGATTAACCAACATTAGGATTAGATTGTTTGGTATAAACTCTTTCTTAGTTCAATGAATGAAAGCAGAGACATAATGGCAATCTGCTCAGGATCAAAAATACTCTGCAGTCACGAACAGGACAGACTCTGGAGAAATCTGCGGGTTTTGCCCACACTTTACTGTGTTTCATGTATATGTTTTTCACTACTCTAAAATGCCACAGTTAAATGTAGTCAGAGTAAAAGTTGATGTGAATCAGTTAAAGAATGCAAGAGTTTACTTTAAATCCATGACAATTTTGTATGTATGGTTCTGTGGAAGAAAACTTTAACAATTTGGAAGAGTTGAGTAGTTACTAGATATTAGGGGTGAAACACTATCCCCAAAAAAAGTAATAATAATATAATCATATTCAGGATTTAAAAATCACAGTTTAGTAAGTTCTCAATGCATTTTAATGAAGAAAAAAATAAATAAAAGCATTGCTTTCTTTTTCTTTAGTCAGCAGTAAGTAAAGAATATTTTCCAGTTTCAGAAATTAGTTTGATTTCATTGTGTTCTGAAACTTAAAAGAGTTTTAGAATGCAATAACTAACTGGAGATTTAGTTGGATTTTATTTTATAGCACAACCAATATGTTACCATCACTTGTTATAAAAATGATGTCAAACATTACTTAGACAAATTTAGCTTTGCAATTTGGTGTCTTGAAATTGGCTTCTGTCTTTTTAGGAAAGGTCAGCAGGGTTTTTTTGTTTTGTTTTGTCTCTGTTGTTCGTATTAACTGGTGGGCTTCAGTTTTCAGTAGTTGATAAACTTGATTAAGCTTTGAATTTATTGTTCAGAGAGACTAAGTATCTTAGGATTTCCTTCGGAATGGGACTACTGGATCTCTAAACATCTTAGTTTATAGAGAAGAGGATATCTACCGAAGTATCTACATCATCTTTGGTGATGTAGATATCTTGTCTGACAGTGTGAAGAAAGAGCTCTGCCAAAAGATCAGAAAGCTGTTGAACAGGGAATTCACCTCCAGCTTGCACTGGGCTGCAGATCCACAACCCCAGGTGAATTTTGCCCTCTATATCTATGGCTCTCCCTTGATCTTTTCACAGCAGTGGTCTTCATTTTTAAGACAAGCTGGACTCTTCATAACCTGAAACTTAGTCCCGCCAGCTTTCCCATGTCAACAATTCAACAATAAGATCATCTACACATTCTTTATTTATGTAAAAACATGTTTTCTTTAGAGTAATACAATATCTCTCATTGCTGTGAAAGTATAACATGATGTTTTTTAGAATTATATATGAAAAGGTTTCTTATTATTTATATTACAGCATCACAATTCCTTACATCTGAAAATGACTACATTAGAAATGGTGAAAGAGGTCACTGCTTCATAATTTACATCAACACCTTTATTCAGTACATACTCACACCTACAGCAGTGAACTTCATTAAACCATTTAACTAACACATAGGTTCTGATTATTTTTCTCTGTGATGTGAATGTGAATAAGATTGTTTATTTAATTCTTACCAGAGCTAATTGTTCTACGTAAAACAAAATGTATGTGCTAAATGAATTAGGGAGGAGGGAGCCATGCTGCAGCAACTGCAGTTTTTTGTTGTTAGAATCCTGAACTTTCCCAGATACACGCAGGTCAAAAATGTTAATATAAGGATTTGAATTTAAGTACAAATAAAAACAGGAAAACAAAGTGTGGCTTGCATGTTCTGTAATGAGTTTCAAGAGAAAAATTAGAGAGGGAAATCAAACCTTGTTTTGATAGAGACAGTGGCATAGAAAATGTACAAAATACTTATGGAGCAAGAATGAAATAATTATGAATCAATTTTTTTGTACGCTTTATTGCTATAAAACACAAGAGAGATGTTATGTGTGACCTGAATTACAAACAGCTTTACAGAACAAAAATAATAATTTGGCAAAACAACATTGTTGCAGAGAAATTACAGAGTAAAACTACAAAATGCATAACAAGATTTAAAAATAGACTTGTTATACAAAATGCATAACAAGATTAAAAAAAAGTTAAATCTAGGCACGAAAAAAATGCTCGTTTATTGTTTGTTCTTATATGTTCACTGAATGACGGAAAAGAAAATTATTTAGATGTTAAATATGTTCCCAAAGTTATATTTCTAATCTTTATCTGACTTTAAAAAGTTGTCCATATAAAAAATATTTTATACAAATAAACAAACATGGAAGGATTTGTTGGGTAGCCTAAATCATCTCATGAAAGACAGCAGAGAAATCATCCTCCAGTGATTCAGACTGGAACTGGTTCATATCAGTGATTTCTGCTCCAGAGAGCCAGCTGCTACTCATCATGTCAAGCATGGTACTAACAACGATACGAAAAAATCATTTTCCCAGATGAACATATTAAAGCTTTACTTACTGACTGGTTTAGAGAAACAATTGGCTCATTATGGTCAGTTTTACACAATACTGTCTTACTAGACAACCTTTATGTGATCAGTGTGTTTTGTTTCCTGTAGCAATGGTGAGTTCAGCAGTTCACAGTGAGAAGAGGAACAACACCACCATTGTTTGCTTTGTGTTTATTCCCTTTTGATGACATCCTCGTGCAGAGCGGCTGGCCAAATGGTTAATTTGCTGTGTGCTCTGTGAGATTAGAACAAAGCCCTGATCAGAATTGTTCACTTTTTGCCATTTAACCAGATGACGGGACCCCCAGCTCCACCTGCAGTCATAAGCTCTTTCAGGATCCACTCAGTGAGTTAACTTGTTTGTTTTTTTAGTACTTGTGTTCATTTATTTTTATTCTAGAAATGCCATCCTTCATTTTAGAGATGTTTCATAAAAAAAAAAATCTGAAGTTTTCATTTTATTTTGAATAAATTGTCCTCTATGTCATAAATCAAAGTGACAAAAACTATTTATGTTTTCAGGAGAAGAGTGACAGTGTAGTGATGGACAAGGTGTTTACCCCAGGTTAATGTGCTGAATAACTTTATGTGGTTATTTATGTTGTATTTTAATTCACATATCTAAATATGTAGAATGTGCTCTTCTGTTATGTTAAGTTCTTGGATTTAATTCCTTCAGTTTAAGCAATCATGTAAAATAGAGCTGTATATAATTATAATTGTAGAGGTGAGGCAATTTTCTTCGGATAATTTTGTTCAGGAGCAAAGTGACACAAAATCCAGGGCTACATCTCGTCTTCCTGTGCTCCTATTTGACATTTTTGGCTTTTAAACCATGACTATAATATCAATTTGATAATGGCGATAATCAGACTCTAATGTCAATTTGTTGTGCATATAGTTATAGAGAAGCAAACTGAAAGAGAAAAAAAAGAAGTCAAACAAAAGACAAAGAAAAAGAGACAAAGAAAAAATCTGCACCTATGAATCAGTTGTGGCCTTTTTCCTGTTCCAAAAGCATTCAGAGGAGAGAAATTACTTTTCAGTCTGCCTTCAGACAAATCTGAGTGACAAGACAGCTTCTTCTTCTAATACTGCAGACAGAACAGATTGACTAGACCAGTCATTTGACTGGAAATCATTGACTGTAGTGCATTTGCTAGAATTGCTCAATATTTTGGTTTCTTGTGTGGATCCCAACCAGTTTTCTGAAGCAGCATTTTCTTAAGTGTTGTATCTCTTTTTGGTGATACAAAGTGGTTTGATAATGGGGCAGAAAAATGCGTCGTTGATGAAAATCAGCGTTCCACAGGCTTTGTGGATTGACAGATGTCACAGTGTTTGTATTTCTGCATTTTTCTCTTGCAGATGTATTTAAACTGATTGTCATGGATCAGATTGAATGGGATTCCAGCAGGATGTGAGGATGTGGCCTGAAGATATTAAGAAGTTTCCATAATGATATTTTTAACCAAAACTAATTATTTGAGATTAAGTAATTTAATAGAGCGTTTTTCCAGAGTTGGAACTAATGTTTTAACCAGAATCATCTTATTAGATTTCTAAATTGTTTTATCCTTTAGCATTGATGAAGGAATTGATATGTGAAACAGAGTCTAACAATAATATTGTTAATTTTATCATGGGTTTATTTTTGCATTGTTATATTTCTTAAAATATGAATGGAAGGATGGACAGATAGATATGAGGATTCTAGAATTTGGCCTCTGTTGTATTAACAGTGTGTTAAATGCATCTCCACAGCTGAATGGGCACAGCATATTTAATGCCATGCTAAAGTGCTGGCTTTTACATTTGCCAGATGACCTTAAACAAGTCTAATGGTTTTCAGAGTTGAGAAATATCACCTTTGTTCAAGCTGTCACACATTCTCTGTCTCTCTGCTGCAATCATGTGACTTTTTAGAGAGCTGTAATACAAAATAGGTATTTGGTTGTAACACTTTGCTGAAATGGTCTGTTCTGATTTTGTTTTTAATTTATAAAGTCAAAACTGTTTTAAAACAGTTGTCAGAAAAATAACTCAATGCAAAGACTTTGGAGCTACAATGATAGAATTAAAAGTGATTCAGGTTTTACACGTCTTCAGTGTTCATTATGCCAGAATTTACAATCAATCATTAGTTTAATTAACATTATTTATTTAAACATGTATTTAAATAAAAGTACAACAACAACAATAATAATAATAACCAGCTGTCTGACGTGTTATAAGGGAAATTTGCTTCCAATCACTTTGTGGCTTAGATTTTGTAGTGGACAATGAGAGGCTCTGAAGCTGCTCAGTGGCTGCAGAGGAAAGGAGGGCAAAGAATGAAGCATTCACATAAAATGAGTGAAAGTTTGTCTTTTCTCAAACCTAGTACTCAATCTAGTTTCTCTCCTGAACCAGGAGTTGTGACAAAGCTTAAGGTAGTTCCTGAGTTTCACCAATTGGAATTATGACAAAGAAGTGTAAATCTTACAGGTAACCACGATGGTACAAAAATCTAAAAAGTTACAGTTTCTTTCTTTGAAATTCTTTCCTTCTATTGAGAAACACTCTTGCAGCAGCCACTCTTTCCTCAATGTTAGTGGTGGAGAGGGAATTAGGATGTTATTACACGTGAGGCTCATGATGCCTGGAAGCGAACATCCCTGCTGGAAGTAATTTATTGTACTGCAGCCTTTCCCACAATCTTGACTAAAAAAATAAATAAATAAAAATCTACTCCTGAAAATGGCTTTTTGTTGTTTGCTTTGGAAACTGATGTAAAAAAGAAAACCTTTGTTTCCTTACCAGCTCCTTCATGAGAGAAGTGCTGCCAAGGGGCCGTTCACAGCCTTCGGATTTTTTTTTTTTTTTGTGACTTCCAACACAATTTTATGACTGGTTCAAGTCTGACCACCAGCAAACTGCTGATGCAAATGGCCACTATTTGTGACTTCTTGAGATGAGATTTGTAATTCCAAATGTGTATCTTCGTAAATGGAAAGACAACAAAAACTATTTTACTTTTATTAGTTTTGTTTTTAATATTATACAGTAACAGGGGCCACAACAATCAAACTTTTTTGTTCCAAAATGGCCTTGGGGACATTCATTCATTATATCTAGACCAGCAAAATAGAAGACACTCTACTCAAAAAGTTAAAGAAACTGTTTTTTGTGAGATTTAACCTGGAGTGCCAAATGTTTGAATACAAACATGAATGGTGTTTAGAAAGCTTTGATTTCAGCAGTTCTAGTAGCTTTAACCTATCATCGCAGATGATAATCACTATATATAAATGGGTTCTTTATATTGACAATGTATCCACCTACTTTATGCAGACTCACAAAGACAAGCTTTTAAACTCAGTGAATACACTGACTGTCACTTCAATGCTCTCATACGTCAAAGCTAGAGATAACATCTCTTCATCAACCTTGAACTCACCTGACTCAGCAATGTCTAAAAGGTGTTTAGTCTATTACTCTTATAGATGTGATCTCCTCCTTTTGAGTTTGATATATGTATTTGTCATCAGCAGATCAGATAAATGGCAATTAAAATACATCCTATTGGATGTATTTGTTGTCCATTGTGACCAAACAGAAAATGACTTAATTAGATAAATTATAGGTTAGGTTGTGAGAGTCTGAAATTGTTTTCAGGGCAAGTGACTGTGAACTATGTGAACACAATAATTACATCGATGATTTTAATTACATCCACTCCTTTGTTCTTGACTTGCATCACTCATGGTGGTAGCTCTGTTTCTGATTTGTTCTTTTTGTAGACATTGGTTCATATTTTTTTTGGTTGAGGCATTTCATGTTAAGTTATTCCCTTTGGTTTTAGATGCTGTGCAGCTGGAAGGATTGTTGCTGTTATTAGGGTTAAAACGTTATTTTTTATCTTCTGGGGAGTTGCTCCCAGTTTTTTATTGCAACTGGGAGCAGCTGCATCTCAAAACCTCAAATAACACTTGAACTATGAACCCCAAATCTCAGGGGAGCTGAAAAGGAGACTTTATGGATAGAGAGCAAAACCAAAGAGCAAACAGAGAAGGATGAATTTAAAAGAAGCTCTTCCATTGTTCATAGAGGGAAAGAATCATAACCCCAATTTCAATGTCTCTCTTTCTGGCTTTCTGACCATTACTCAAAAAGATAAACTTGGCACTTTTTGAGTAATGGTCAAACAACAACAGCTGTTTGTTTTCATGGAAGCCTTTTGGCTCTTTCTGATCATATGGTCAGAAAGACAGCCATACGCAAACAATGAATTTAGCAGCATTTGCTGACGACTAATGGTGCCATTTAGGACATGTTAAAGTGGAATATTGCCCATGTTACCTGGAAATTGATCTGGTAGCATGTCATGACAGCCATGAGACTTTCATACAACAAAGGTCTACAGTCCTCTTCAGATTTGTTGTAAAACTGACTGGATCTTTTTTGCTTTCAGCATCACCATCCACAAGGATTCTTTGAAGATACTTGGATGGTATATTTTTTCGATTTTTTTAATACAATTGAATGTTTTTCACCCATTACAGAACTTTGGCCAAAAGACTTTCATGAAAACAAACAGTTGTGGATGAACTACAGGGATGCCAAGTGTATTTTTTTTGTTCCCTCAGACTCTGAGATAAGGACTGCAGAGCATCCAGCCAAAAGAGGGTTTTTACCCCTAAATTACTGAGTCTTCATAATAACCTATTGTCAGACTTAGACTTGTAAACCTGTCAAAACTTCATGCTTTTACAGCACATTGTATTCACAGTGCATAAGAAGTGTATATGGGCATGTGCTGAGGCGTGGGGTTGTTTGAGTCCGAGAGTGTGAGGCCTTGTATTTAGTGTATTGTAAGGACCATTTTTCCAAAAATGTTATGTTGTGAGAACATACTGCTCTTTCTGCAGCTTAAAGCCCAGACCCCATATGAACAGGTGTTATTTTTGGGGCAGGGGTTATGACTAAGATGTGAATTGGGTGTAGCTTAGGTTTAGGGTTAGGGATATACTGGTAATGCTAAGGTCCATGGTTAGGCTTTAGAAATTAATGAAAAAGTGCATGGAAGTCAATGCAAAGTCTCTGTTGCAATAGAAAGATATACTGTGTGCAGCACATGTGTGTGCTTATCAAAAGAGATCTGGTCATCACTTCAGCGGATTTATAAGATTTTCACATTATAGAGAGAAGCCCAAAGGTCAGCTGAAAAAACTGCAACTTTATTTACAAAAAATTGTTTATTCTTTCAAGTTGGACTGGTTGATTTAACAGTAAATACCATTTAGGTTTCAGTAAGGCTGAAAGGAGACATCAAGAGACTCTTCTGTTCATTTAATTTGCTACTTTACCAAGTTATCTGATTTAATTATGAATAATTCAGTTTATATTAGTGACAAGAAATAGGATAAAATATGCTGCAATCTAATGTCTAATCAGTACATGTAATTTTTTCAGGGTCAGTTCATCTAATTGCTATCTTAGGACTTTTATTCTTTATAAAAGAACCAAAACCTTTTTAATATTTAGTGGAATATTTAATGTGTTATGATTAAGCAACTGAGGAAAAGAGAATGTTTCCTTAGCTGTCACTAAGGTAGACTGCTTGAGGTAAAGACAGACAAGTAAAAAATGAGGCAACATTTCGTATTTATCATTAGCTCTAAGTACAGAGACTATACAGTGCATATTCTTCTAACTTATTTTTAAAGCATTGTTCAACAATGACATAAATATGAAATGATAGAAAAAGATTAGAGTATATATGTGGTGCTCAGTGCATCATAGAAACTCCCCAAAGAGCCTGGACCCATAGCAACAAAATTAAAGGATGATTCATTGTCTGAGCCAGCTGTAAGCTTTATTGAAAAAGACATCCACTTTACTTTTAATGCTGGATCATCAGGCTACCAAGAAGAGGAAAAGAATGTATGCTGTAATAACCCAAACTGTGGAATAAAATCCTCACTAATGAACTCTCGAATATATGGCGAGTCAAAATGCTCACTAAGAGTGAAGTGTTCTGTTAGAATTATATAAGGCAGCAAGAGGTCTTCAAGGTTTGGTGAAGTGTATCATGATGGATTTTAGATGTGCAATGTTGGATCTTCTAAGAATACAATAATGTAGAAAAATTTATTCTTTCAGTGTTGCAGCTGCAGATGGGTGTGATCTATATAGCCATGTAATTATATTCAGTATTTTGTAAGAAAAAAAATACATGTATCCCTATGTACTTCTGAAGTATTGCTGAAGTGAGTGACTCCCTATCTGAAAAAAAAAACTGATTGTATACCAATAAAAACATTTTAGTTTGTGGTTGTAATGTTTTAAAATCCAAATAACAGCAGGCAATTAACTACAGAGATCCCAACTTGAAACACCAACCCTGTAGAAAAGCCATGGATAATGCCCTCCATTTCCAAAGCATAGCCTAATCCATCAGCAGCATGTTATTACCCGTTTTATCAAAATAAATGGGAAAGTTTTAATTGTACAAAGTTCCACTGGCAGAGTACAAATAGACTATCCTCAAAGCATTCAACATCAAAGACTCTTAAACAAAAGCACAGTGTAGCTACACCAGGGAAGTCAGTTGACTCAACCACAACTAAACATGTTGCCCCTGCTGTCATCCCTGAAACCTTCAGCATCAACAAGAGCCTATTAAACAGAGCTGAACAATCATTAACCTGGGGGCATCTGGTGTCCTACATGTTATAAATGTGTTGCTGTTCCAACACAACTGATTCAAATATATTTTAAACCAATTCTGTGGATGATTAAATGAATCATAAATTCATTTAAATGCTGGAAATACCCACCTTTGTTAAAAGTTGCTCAAAGTAGGCTTAGACCGAATCAATCAGTCAAGGATGTCCTGAATGGTGAGATCTATAAGCAACCTTTTATTCTTACTTTGAACCTTCTACTTCTGTAGCTTTTTATTTATTTACCAACCAATAGACAGGAAATATTGTAGAAGCTTAGTTTAGGTCCAAATCCTTGTGCAAGCAAACATAGCCTGAGTTTTCTGGAGAGGGTCGGTGGGTGTTTTTTGGGTCCTGTGGAGGTTCCTCCATTTTTTCCTCAGTGTTTAACGTAGTGTATTTTGGTGTTAGGTTATTTTGTTTTGATAATTGTGGTAAAGTCAAAATGTTTTAGTTGAAATTAGTTATTTATATTTATTAGAGGTGTGCCGATCGCTCGGTCACCGATCATAATCGGCCGATTTCCGTGAAATCGGTGATGATCGGGATCGGCCGATCATTGGCTCTGTTACCGATACCGATCACCTGCATCTCATTTCTCAGCCTGTCTGTCTAGCTGGTCTCTTCTTTCGTCACTCTGCGCAAACGCGCAGCAACAAATGCTAAGCGATGTGTAACTATTACGCACTGAGTGAATGAGGACGTTTGCATGTTGCGGCGGAAAATAGAAGCAGGTCAAAATGCATCAACAGCACGAAGCTAATATGACATAAAAACAATGACGGAGTTTGGCTACATGGAGGCTCAGTGCAGTAAAAAGACATGGAGGATCAGACAGCAGGTAAAGCAGCGCAGCTACAAACACTCACCGGATTAGCATGACGGTCAGAAAGCTAAACTGCTGTTGAACCGCTGCTCTGCTACAGGTAGTAATTGTCATAAAGTGGGTGTTTGGTGGCGAGGAGATGATGCAGAGACCCAGGTTATGATGAAGATGATGAAGATTTATTTAAGAGCTCGTCAGTCCAATGCAGGCAGCACGGCAGAGGAAGCAGACAGCTAATACCGGTAGCAACTGATGAAGACTAACAGTGCGAGCTAGGCTAACCTGGACTTCACAGTTCTGCTGGCGCCGACAAAAACAAACAAGGAGCTACGCTGACCAGGACTTGACAGTTCTACTGGCCAGCTACACAGGGACATATGTACGGAAGAAGAACACAGACAACAGGTGAGACTAAATACACACGGGGTAATCAGGGGAACGAGACACACCTGGGAAACAATCAATGTGGAAGACGCAGAGACAGGACTCGCAGAGAACTGACTACACAGAGAAAACTCAAAAATAAACACACCGAAACACTGATCGTGACAGTAATATTTAACATTTAGTAATATTTGACACGGAGCCGCTTCTGCTCCACCTGGTAGTGACTCTCAC
>CAEGAF010002837.1:0-11129 GCA_903067075.1 Micropoecilia bifurca
AATAATAATAATAATAATAATAATAATAATAATAATAATAATAATAATAATAATAATAATAATAATAATAAATCTCATAATATTTAAATAATTAAACTCATAAACATCATGATAGTTTTTTTTTTGTCCATATCACTGAATCTCCAGCAACAGAATACTTTTCAACATATTATTGTGTTTTTCAACAGTTGCAGTGGAAAAAAAAAAATATATATATATATAATGATTTTCTCAGACCGTGCTTCACATTTGGGGAATCATTTCCCAGAAACTCAGAGATTCACCGACATTTAATCAGTCATAAAGAATTATTTGAAATAATTGAACAGTCTTTGGGGTTTCAACATGGACAGCCGTGCTTACAAAATGTGGCACTTCTCCTGACAGTCTTGGTATTAAATGAAATCCTCTGTGTGGATACAAATATTTTAAAGCAGATGGTCTGACACTAATCTGGATTTCATGTTAATACCTCAAGTCCTTAAGCAACGTATACAACAGAGTTTTCAGCAGAAATTAAGAAAAATCTGCAAGTGTCAGTAAAGATATAGATGCCGTTCTTTTCTTGCTCTTATGCTTTGCTCTTTCCATCTTTCGACATGCATTTTTTTTTTATCTCTCTAAATCTTCTGCCCTGAAAAATTAGTTACCCTGAGGGGCCGGATAATTATTAACAATTAATATTCATAATGATGTCTTTGTCCCTAGATAGCCTTCGCTGAGTTTCAGTCAAATGGATTTTGAATTCAACTTTTGTTTTACATAATCCAATCAAAATGTAAATGCATCTGCAACAACATCCATCCATTGTTACTTTGCCAACCTGCAAACCCTGATATTCTACATGTGTTTTAATATGAATATATTTTTATTATTTATTTTTTTATTTCTAAATTATTCATTGAGCAGCCTGGCAATATTTAGTGCCTATGATCATCTTTACAAATAGTGCTCCATTTGAACTAAGCTACTATTTATTCACTAAGCAATTTTTACAATACAAAAGACACGCTTAGTTTGTAAATAACATAAATATTATCAATATCACTGACTAAAAGATAAAGGTTTACAGGCACAAGTGTGAATGTTTATCAATCTAATGCAATCTTTACATTACATAAAATTTTAATCATATTTTAATTGTCTATGTATCCTCATAAACTCAAAAAACCGGACAAATATTCAAAAGCTTTTTCTTTTCGCTGTTAAGCAGAAAGAAGTAAAGTGCAATATAGATTGTTTTCATGTAATACGAAAATAATATTCTACATGTAAGAAATATGATCAACTAGTTTAATATGCAATTGTATCATCAACGTCCTTTTTGCTGATCTTAACTTCTGTTTTTCTTTGTTTCAGCTCCTGCTCCCCTTGCTCCGCTCTTTGGGGTTGATTAGACAGGAGAGGGCAAAGATTGAATATTCAGCATGTCCCTGCTATGTTTTGCATCAAACTTTTATCAAGACATAATTGTGATAAATGATGCATGTAATCAAGTATTAAATAATGCTAGAATATGCAACCTCCAAAGTTAAACTGTGACCAGCGTGTCTGTGTCCTTCGTCCCCAGTGGATAGGTACCATCTGGCTTCGGCCATTACAACTGACCTGAGTGCCAGACTCCTTAGTGTGCAAGGAAGCTCAACATCAACCGGTCAAGGCCCTGCGCACCTGACCACATGGATGCAACCTTGCAAGCTGTGTTAGGGGACAAATTACAGATTCAGCATACCGATATCGGAAAGTAACAGAAAAAGTATATTGAATGCTCTGTTTTTGTAATATACAGAATAGTTAAACAGAAGTGGCAAAAAGATAGAGGACACTATTTTATTTTCAGGATTTTTTACATGAGAAAATGTTTTGGTCATTGCTGAGACTTAAACATCATCAAATAAAACCTGAGCAGAAAGTAAACAAACTAGTCTTTTTCAACCTTGTTTTGTGAATCATTGGATGTTTCTGTATGATGAAATATAACCAAAGTGTAACTAACAACAATCTATTTTATGTTTACTTTTTATATACACATTCCCTCCTGGTTGGATCAGTGTTGTTCTGTACTTTATGGATTACAAACCTTTCTTTAATCTCTTCTGTACAAGACATTCTAGCCACAATGCTTGAGTTTTTGATCAGATGCAGTTTTGCAAATCTAAAGTATAGCTGTCATTTCCTCTTTCAATAAATGAGATGATCAGATAGTTTATCTTAAAAAGAGGTAGAACTGCAAATAGAAATGCATTATATGTATTTGCATCAAATGCAAAATAAAATGAGAATGGGAGCATTGATTTCTCTTTTTTGTCCCATTTGCATTAAAAAAAAATGTCTGAGTGGATTTACAAAAATAGGTTAACAATATTTTGATATTTTGGTTAAATTGTTAATTTTCATACTCACATCTATAGTTTTGTGTGGAAGTGTGCTTGGTCACACATAGGCATTTCTCCCTAATGTATGCATTGCTTTTCTTGGTTTGGTTTACTGACAGTAATGGGATCTTGTGAATTTGATGACCAAAAATCACACATGAAACTTTGCTTTAGTCAGGGATCGGAATTAATCTATTCAAATCACCAAGGATAAATGTATTGTTCCGGAGTGAGATGTTTCCGTTGTACACACTGTGCCTTTTTAATTTATCTGCTCAGTGGCCAACGATAATAAAGCGCTAGAGCACAACTTTAAACCAGGGAGATCACATTTTCCTACAAGACCTTTTTTTACTTGAACTTATTTGCCAAATCTTTCTGTGTACACAAGAAAGACCTAAAGTTCATTGAGCCAAAATAAAAGTGATTAATTTTCTCTTCAACATAGCTGGTTGGCTCTGTTATGTGTGTGAGCTACAGGTGGAGGGAAAGACAGTGGAAAAGAGGGATATGGCTTCATATTGCTGAATCAGTAAATGCATGGTGTTAAGGCATGAGGAGCATTTCTCCTTCTTCTTTTTCTTCTCCTTCTTCTTCTTATGCCAAATTTTGCCAAATTAATGTGCAGAGTTGTCTCAACGCAAACAACATAAAGAGGGGGATAATGAAATAAGGTGCTAAAAGTGAAGAATGGAGACAACATTAATTTGTCCCTGCCACAAAATAACCATAGTAGTCTAGCAACAGAAGTCACATAAAGAACCATGCATAGCCTACTTATTCACACCATCTCAGAAGATTTTAAGTTATACTATAATTGACAAGTGCAGAGTGGTTAATCATCTAACACTGTTTGATATAATTCATTAAGTCGGAGAAAAGCGATCTAATTAGAATTTTACTCATTCTAATTAATAAAAGCCTATGAAAAATGCTCTCTACATGTTCTAAAACAGCCTTTGTGGAAGAGACTTTGTGAGCTGGCGTAGCCATCATTGGAAAAACGAGACTTATCAGTAGAAACGATCTTCATGCAGAGAGATAGCAAGATAAAATTCTGCAGCCAGTGGTAATACCATACCTCCATTCATAGCAACCAAATATCGTCCTCAAAGATGTCAGCGCTCATCCAGACAGTGGGCTTTATTGGGTAAAACCTCTGGAATTTGGCAGTAAAGAGAATAGTCTGCCTGCAGATCTGACCTCATCCTTCCAGAGCACAGCTTGGATGTGTTGTTCATGCTAGAACGACCAACACCACATTAAATCAATTGAGATGCCATCCCACTTGAGTGTGCTATCAAGCAGGGGTCAGCTTACGGAGGAAGTGGAAGACCGTTGTGGCTGTGTGCAGTTCTTCAGTAGCTCAGGATCCTTTATGTTAGATTAATAAACTGCTGAATTGCCAAAGTGCCAAGCAACTTAAAAAAATTGCATAATCTAATCCAATAAATGTCGTCAAACAATGTCAATAACACGATAATCTATTTGATATCGGCAGAAAGGTTTTGGTAAGTTTTCCATGGGCATAACCCATACAGTCGAGTCACTGCTCAATCCATAAATGTGTTTTCTCAACAGATAAATTAAGCAATACCAAGAAGTATTGCTTAATTTTTATGTTCAGACGTTCTACCTTTCAAAAGCTTAGAGATTACATTGGAAATCCATTAAGAAATGCTTGATATATATTTTTGACTTCCTAACATGTTTAGTAAAGTAATTTTATTTTAAATGATTTATTGCAAACCAATTTTGACAGCCAGGTTTTATATTTACATTTATTTATAGCAACAATTCATTTTAGCATGTGGTTATTTTTTAATCAGTTTTCAGGTAGTGAAAGTATCTCAGACAGAAACAGAAAGAAAGGAAAAGCAGCGTAATGTGGTGGAGAGATAACATCTAAAACAATTTTAGCACCAGTTTTGGAGATCTTTAGCTAATTATTTTCCTCAAAACTTGTTTTTAGACTATATAATTTAGTAACCTAAATTAACTGTAATAACTACATAAATTAATACTGTTTGTCAAAGCCATTTTGTTTCCTTCTGGAAACTAGTACACATGTAAATACTAATAAAAACAACATTTGAAGTGTCAAACAAACAAACATAGAAATTAAAAATCTCTTCATGCTTGTGCATTCTTTTTCTTGAGGCAAATTCTTCAATCTACAATCAGATTTTTTACCGGAAAAACAAATTGGTCAGTATTTGTCATACCTGAAGTAAAATGAAATGCGTCCTTTTGTTAGTATACTGTATGGCAGCTTATTTTTGATGCAGCAACGATACAGCATGTAGCTTGACATTACAGTGATTTGGACCTGGCATATGTGTTAAGGATTAATTAGCGAGGAAAACACTGTCAAGATGCCATATGGTGGGAAAGACAAAGCAGCTTGCAAAGGTCTGGTGCCACCCAGTACACTTAAGAAATTTAAATGCCAGAAAGGCAGTCTGTGGCTGTTACTATCAAGGTACACCATATGTAGATGAGGTCAAATATTATCAACATGTTGGCATTTCTGTTTCACTGTCGCAGAAAACAAAGCAGGAAAGCATTTGGCGAAGATCACTGTGTCACACATGAATGTTCATATTGTCAGATTTTACTTATGTATTTACATATGTGAAATATACTTTTGTGTATATAAATACATATGCAAAGCTTGATGGATTTTTATTAAACAAAAAAATTAAATAAAAATGGATGAAACTGGACCGCTGGATATGGTCACCGGCACAACTCACGACCCCACTAGGGACAAGCATGTAAGATAGCGGATGGATGGATGGATGGATGGATGGATGGATGGATGGATGGATGGATGGATGGATGGATGGATAGATGAGTATTGATATTGGTTTGAGCTGGCATTATTAAAGATTAGATGGTTCTACATTTCTTCGCTTTAAGATTAATATCAACTCCCAAACCTACTGCCAGTTTTTATAAGATACTTTCTTCAAACAGTGCTTTAGGAAGAAGTCTATATCTTTCAAAGGATTTTATGCCGGACAATCCCTCATCACATGAATCATATCCTTCTTTGCCTGTCTAGCCAGGAAATGTGGTAAAAAAAAAAATCTCTGTGACAATAGAATGCACAATAAGTGGTTATAAAGTGGCTAAAATCTCCTGCCATCTTTGTGTGACGCTCATGAGGAGTGCTACAAATGTCACAGTCAGACAGTGGTGAATATATCATAAAACACAAAGTCAGTGTGCCCCTGCAGGAGTAAAAAAACTAAAAATCTACATAACTCCTTCTCTTAAGACTGTGGGACGGTTAAGGACAACAAAGTCAATGTTTTTGGCTTGGCCATCGCAAACCCCTAACCTTAGTCCTGTGGAGAATTTGTAGGCTTTAACGTATGAGTGATTGAGTGAGTTACACCAGTTCTGTCAGGATGAAGGGGCCAGAACTCCAGCAAACTATTGTGGCTTTAAAACAGTGATCAAATGTATCTGTAAAAAAGGCTTTTGCTAAGTTTTCTGGCAATTAAAACAATGGCAAATCAAAAATTATTTTGTTAATTTCTAACTGACCTAAAACAAAAGAAGTTTGCTCTTATTCAGCGCCATAGTGAGAAAAAATGTCCATGTGTGTCTTTTGTCTGGTGTATGTATGCATATATGTATATGTATTTGAATTTCAATGTACATTAGAGCAAAAGAATGTCAACTGACATGCTCAATAATCTGCACTGTCAAAGCACCCAGTCATCTCTCTAAGCTGCTCTGTAGATGAGAGGCCACCGCACTGGGTCAGATGGATCACAGAAGATTATGTTAATGTTGAATGAAGAAACGGAATCTTGTTCTCAGTCAGCTGAGACAAATCCTTGTGCGATGCCACATTATATAACAATTTTTACCTCTTTGACTTTCTCTGTGATTGCCCTGTAAAAGCTTTGACAGAAGTGAGAAAATAATAGGCTTGAGATCTGGAGAGAAGAAGAGATGAAGGAATAAAAGGTGTTTGCATCTATTTCCTCGAAGGACACTGTTGACATCTGAGTGTGAGAAAATGTCCAAATGTCTGTCACAGTTACAACTACTTAGTCCTGGTTCGGACGGAGGTGATATGTTGGACCTTCTGTGGGAAATGTCGGCTCACTAATTGTCAACAAATGTAAACTCGACACAGAGAAAACCACCAGTTGTGAACTGTGTAGATTTAGCCGCATATGTAGTGGTTTAAACAACATGTTAATGATCTGCAAAGACAGTGTCATTTAGTTCACATTAACCTTCCTTTACACTGAGTTTTATCTTCTGTGCTTTTCTCTTACAGCAGTTCATCATGTTAGATATTTCTGGTGAATCTAGTCTGATCTCCATCTTGAGTGTACGTTTAATTAAAAGTGTAATTTTAGTACAGGTCATTAATGCCAAGGAACCATTTTCATAAATGCTATCTCCTTTTTTTTAACCACCTCATGTTTCAGAACTAAAAATGTATAACAAATACTGAAACTGGGTCAGGGAAAAAAACATCAAAATGATTATATTCTTTACTGCTGTAATACTAAAGTATAATTACATTACTTTGTTTTGTAGGGGAAACAGTGGTGACAGCAGCAGGAGTTCATCGTGTAATCAGTGGGTCATTGGTTTGCATTGCGGACTCACTTCTCTCAGGCTGCCCCAGGGCAGCTGTGGCTATAATGTAGTAACTTGCCATCAGTGTGTGAATGTGTGTGTGCATGAATGACTGAAAATAGTGTGAAGTGATCTGGGGTCCTCTGGAATTAATAAACTGCCATTAAAGTACAAGTCATTTGTCATTTATCATATATTACATCTACCAACAAATGTTTGTAAAAACTCTGTTTTCCCTGTGCTTGTTACTTGTCAGATTGAATTACTCTGTGGTCAAATATTTGACTGTTATATTTCTGTTATGCAGTGAAAACAAAAGATGCTTTGATTTTCACTAAATATTTTCTCTCAATTTCATATTTAGAACACTTTTCTGTTTCAGGTCTATGGAGAACCATTTCAGCCAAATTTGAAAAAAAAATTAAATTAAATTAAATTAAAATAAGATAAATAAATACATATATTCCCTATTTATGTATGTAATTTTGGCTGAAATGGCTCTCCATACAGAGGGAGTTTATTATATATGAAGAGGCTCTCAGCCACTGGTCCCATTTCTTGTAAAATGAAAATGATTCCAGATGACAGTATTCTATGTGACCGAGAAAAAAAGAAGAAAAAAAGAAAGCTTTACTTTTTTCTAAATGAAAACCCCAATTTTTTTTTTATCTTAACCAAACATTGATGGTGCTTATGACCTTCAAAGTTAGAAAAAAAAATCATTTGACCACCCTCTTTCTTTTTATCTACTGCTGGTCATAAAGAACAGGAAAGTGGGAGTCAAGAGTAGAAAGGCATCTTGCTGGGGGCTCAGCTAATGACATGGACGTAGAGGGGACCCCCTGCCAGTGTGGACCACTGTGATGACAAGAGACATGAGAGAAGACCAGCAGGCCTTTCAAGTTTTGAAGGGAGACTTGATGCAGCTACTTGCTGTGGGCAATTGTAACATCTTCCAATCTCAACCACTCTGCACTCCCTCTTCCACATTCGCAGAACGAAGGGTACACGCATATCTACAAGACACACTTAGTTTGCCTGTGGAAATCTGCAGCACCATTTCATTTCTCTTCTACCTCAAGCTTCTCTAACCCTGGCAACAAAATTCCACAGGGGTCTTTTATATGAGAAGAGATTGGTCCCTTGATGAACACACGCTGAAAAGCTTGTGTAATGATGTTTTTCTTGTTGCGTAATTTAATTCTTTTTAGATGAAAGCAGTTTGAAAATATGCGCTTTGGAAGATAAAATATGTTTCTTTGGTTAGAGAGATATGAAACCCTCTTTCACAGAGAATTCTTTGGTCCTTCATTTAAAAATAGTTTGAGTTTGTTGGTGTAATATTTATATTACAGTAACTGGCTAGTCATCTAAAACCTCACCTGACATCTTTTTAGATCATGTTGAATCTTTGCTAAATTTAGTGTGTGTGCAACACCTTCCTTATTCAGCTTTAAAACTGATTTTTTTTAAATCTAATTCTCTTTCATTTTAACAAATTCTCAAATGGCAGCTGTAAAGGAGGCATTTTAAAACATTGAGCACAGTATCGAAATTGATTTTCCTTGGTCTTGTGCATTTAACCTACGCATAAAATTGCAGCTACCTTCTGCGAAAAATGTAATAAATAAACAAATATTATAACACAAAAGGGGAATTAAATCTTATTTCTACATTTCTACAGCTAAATAAATGAACAGAAGAAACTCTCTTAAAAACTACACCAGATGGCTTTACAGGTGAATTGTTCACTGAAACAGTAAAAATGTCTAATTTTCAACTGAATTCTATTTTATATTTGCATCCATCCATGTCCATTGGGAGTTAACTCAAGAAAAGGTTAAAGTTCTCCTTTAAGAAATGGGGCACTTTGCCTTAATTAGTTCTCACAAATTTCTGCGACATAAACAAGTGAATTGTGACTTCATGTGCTCATATATGCTGCATGCAATATTTTGATATTTTAATTACAAATAACATAAAACCTATTTGTTAACTACTGAGAGATATATGTAATTAAACCACTTTTGCTTTCTCCTATTATCTTATGAAAACATTTCTGATAATAATGCTTGTAACATGTAATTATCTTGAGTGTAAAAGTGACAGGTGCTTACAGAAAACATTGTTGATTATTATACAGAAGTGCTGGTGTCATATAATGTCGCTACATGATATATTACACACCCAGTTCTTCCCAGCATGTGTAAGTCCAATCGCTGGCCACATGAAGCAGGTCTGCTGAAATGATGTGAGCAGTAGCTATTTGGAAGCTATAAGATATAAAAGTCAACAACAAACCAACAATGGCCTAGGCTACACTAAGCTTCAAGTACTATCATCCATGGAAAAGAACTGTTCAAAAGAATCCGACTGTTCAAGAATGTCACTTAATAAAACCAAAGTAGCGGTGATGTTAGAATATTTTTAATTAGACAGCACAGCTGTGTTGCCTTTAAAACACTGACATGCTTTTGTCATGTGACTTGGAAGCTCTCCTCCTATGCTTTCATTTCATTAAGTACTGCATGACCTCCTGCAACAAAAATTGAGAGACCAACTCCTCTCCCCCCCATCCCATTCTTAGAAACCTTTAAGGGTCATGTATGAATAGCCTACACATTACCTTCCTATAAATTTCTGCTCTATTCTCATCTTGCTTCACTACTCAGTCTGGGCTTTCTCCCATTATCTTGGATTCCTCCAGTAGAATTTCAACCAGACCAATCAGTGAACAGCTGTGAACTATGAATTGTATTTTCTGCATTGCGTTAGGATTGTAGTGTGCCTGACGTTTTAGCAGAGGACAAAGTGAACTAAGTGTTCACCACGATTCCACATAATGAGTTAACATTAACAGCCATCTCGTTCTGCTCAGCATTCTCCCTTCACAGTGGGAGATGGTTGTTATGTAGCACAGGCAATTTCCAGTAGGTTTCATAGCATCGAACTAGCGCATTACATGTACCACGTGCATATAATAGCAATTGGGTAAGATTTAAAACTTCAACACGGTACGTACATGCCTCCAGGAAGCAATCGTTTCTGAGCAGAAGAGGGTCCAGATGCAAAGTGTAGAACAAAGGCCTGGTTTCCACCAGGCTAAATCATGAGTGGCATGGGGTGAATCTGGACTCAAACTGGTCAAGCAATAGGTTTTTATTTTTCTTTCTGCTCGCAGGGTTCAGGGTGAAAAGGTGCATGAAACATGAAATAGTTATTTTCTCACATGAATAAATATCAGAAGAACATGGTTTGACAGGCATGCTGCCTGTTTGGCAACTTCATGTAAATGCATTATTTAAAATGTGAAAGGCTAATACGTTATGCTTCCAGGCCAACACTTTCTGGTGTTCTGTTATAAGTTCTTCTTCTTTGTTTCTGGGCAGGATTGCATAACGTAGAGAGATGAGAAACAGTACCCAAGGCTGTTAGCACTCATCCCTTGGGGGAAAAAAGTTCTTTGACATTTGCTGTGCTGAGAACAGTGTTTTGTAAACAAAGTTGATTGAATTCAATATAAGACATTTGGCTGGGTGTAAAGCACAACGCTGCTTAACAGCTGCTGTGACTGCCACAGTGGGAACAGGCTACAGTGGTTCTCATTAAAATAAAATTATCTCTGATAGGTGTTTCTTCAAATGTTTCCCTCAGCTACTCCCCTTAAATGGTACCTGAGTGTGATGTTACTGGACACAAGAATGTGCAGCGTTATGCTTGAAGTTGTTTTTTTAAGCCGGTCTTGTCACTACCACACTCCACTAACTATATGGAAGAGGGTTTGACACAAGCCTTGAAAGCAAAGAAGAGGCAAGAAACCAGCCAGAGCCATTAACAATGGCAAACTTTAGTTGCTGTTTGCTTGGTTTGGACAAAAAAGAAACAGCAGCTCAGATCACTTCAGTCAGTAGCTTGTGTATTTTTTTTTTTGAGCATTTCAGAAAACTACTTGATGGAATAAAATATTTTGCCTAGTTGGTAGAGCTGTTGCCTTGCGGCAAGAAGGTTCTGGGTTTGATTCCCGGCCCCAGTCTTTTCTGCATGGAGTTTGCATGTTCTCCCTGTGCATGCGTGGGTTTTCTCCAGGTACTCCGGTTTCCTCCCACAGTCCAAAAACATGACTGTCAGGTTAATTGGCCTCTC
>CAEGAF010002861.1:0-18185 GCA_903067075.1 Micropoecilia bifurca
TTAATGTGGTACTTTGACTTTTACTTAAGTACATTTTTGACTGTGTATTTGTACTTTTACTTAAGTACATTTTTTGAGTACTTTCTCCACCACTGATTATAGTCCTTATGGGGGGAAACAAATCAATCAAAATCAGAATTGGGAGTTGAGATCAATTAGAAAAGTGGATATTGGTGGATATCTTCGTCTGATTGGTGCCCACATGTGTGATGTTTTGTTCAGAACAAGTTTTGTGCTTGACTTCAATTTTGTCATGAGCATTTGTGAACATGATGCACACATATTTCTCTCTATATGAGCCCAATGTCTGGGGTTTAAGAAACATGAGATCTGCAGACCAGACAGTCAGTACAGTGTATGTACCCGCCCTGCTAATTTAATTACTTGTGGTTCTTCAGGAGAGCACCACCATCTTCTTTCACCAGGGTGCATTGGAAAACATACAATTATGCTCAACATTTATTGCTCTTAAGTCTACTTTTCTGTATATATAGCGTATTAGTAAAATAGCTGCTTTTTTTTACCCAAGTATCCCATTCTAAAAGTTAATAATATAAAGGAAAATGGCTGCAACCAAAAATTATTAAATATATGATCCATATACTGTAGGGATGTACTATAGATAAACATGGTGGTAAAATGAGGACTTTTTAAACATCTTGAACAGACCAGATTGCATAAAAACAAGGCGGGAATATTGCTATGGGAACATACTGTACATATGCGAAAATATGGCGGATATGATCATTCAATTCACAAAATAATTATAAATTACATCCAAATCATCATGAGAAAATTGAACCGACAATTTCTCCTTGTAGAGGGAACTGAGGATAATCTGTCGACTTAAAATAAACCGAAGACAGTAATTTGTTGTCATATACTTTATAATACTCGTCATTTTTCCCCAACAGAAACGCACGTATTAGTTTCTGGTTTAAAATATATAAATAATTTAAGCGTTAAGCTTCGATATTATTTCATAGTTTCTCGTAATGAGTGCTTTAACGAAAGAGTGACGCTCCAGGCAGGAAAAACACGGCGTCACCGAAACGTTTACGTTACCTGAAACAACGAGGGCCTCGTTCGGTCCAACGGTGTGGCAATTTCCCATTTTATCGACACAAAAAACGTGAATCCACACCGGCTTAAAACATACAAAAAACAAATATTTTTGTTTATAAACTTCCCTTGGTCGCTTTAAGCGCAACCCTCTTCACGCCCCTACAGTAAATTACCGGAGGAGGGTTTTTTCCCCCTTTTTACGTTTTTTTTTTTTCCAAAATGGAGACCGGAGGATACATCGTTCAACACCGAAACACAGTACTTCTGTTACATACTTTCAAAATAAAAGCATTCCATTTGGCGCTCGTGTGAGGTAGCTTATTCTGAACACCTGGACGTTGTGTGTTTTGTTTGGCTTCGCTGCAACTTGGCTGACTGAAACAGCTACCACTGCCCCCCCCCCCACCTCCCTCAGTCCCCACCCAGGATTACTGGACAGACCAATGTAGGCGTGGTAGTGTAAATATCCGCACAAGGAATTCTAAACAGGATCCCTGTAAATCTACAAGAGGGGGCTTGTGTTCATGAGTTCTCACATGATACATGTGTCACCCAAGATGGAGAGGAGGAAGCAGCTACTGCAGATAAAACTGAAAAATGGCAATCTAACAAATGTTTTGACAACTAGAAAGCTCTTGATTCCTATATTACGAAACTGTTGATAACAGAAGCAATGCAAACATCTATTTAACACCTTAAGGCCACATGCAGCATGACACAAATTACCTTCCTAAATGGCTGAAGCATGTGTGTTTGAATTTTTTTGTGCACTCTGGGCTCTTCTGCCTGCAGAGTCTGCGGCCCAGCTCCACCGCTCGCCATCCTCACTTCCTCTCCTCCATATATCAAATACCTTGTTGCACCATTCTCCAGCTTCCACCAGGGTTGGCTGCAGCACAGAGCTTGAGGTCCTGAGAATCTGGGATGAGGCTTGATTCTCCCCCCTCTCTTATCCAAACTCTCTGAAAGACTTAAAAAAAAAAGAGAAAGTAAATCATCAGCATTTTCACAGACCTAACTTGGCTAAAGCCAAATTGTATTCAACATCCAATGAAAAAGCTGAATTTAGATATAAGCCTAATGTTTACTATGAGCTCAAGTTTACTGTAAGGTAATATTTTATTGCACAATCACAGTATTTACACCCCTTAAATATTTTCGCATTTTGTCACATCACAACCACACAATTTAGTGTCTTTTATGGGGGGGTTTTATGTGAAAGACCAACACATAGAGGAACGTAATGGTAAAGAAGAATGAAAACAAACGCAAAGGCAACAGATTCAGGCCCTTTACCAATCCTTTTGTTGGAAAGGGGGAAAAAATTGAAAAGCCTGTATAATTTTTAAACTGTTACATGCCATAATGCCTTAAAATACACTGAAATTTGTGGTTGTGTGATCATTTTCAAGGTATTTAAAAAGTTTTGGAGGCACCACAGAGTAAATGCATAGATGTATTCCAGATGAACACAAACACAAAAGGAAGTTGAGCTGATGTAAGCACTTCAGAAAGGCTCTGTGGTTAATGTAGCAGTTGTTATTCCGCTAAAGAGCCTGAGCTGGTCACTTATCTCCTGACCATGAATCACATGAATAGAAAGATTACGGTTTGGCCTAATAAGCGCATAACTATTCGCAGGACAGTATGTTCACAGCACAGCATGTTGACGAGTTATGTGAGTTCAGCTTAACTTCACCAGGAAAGGCATTTAGCATCAAATTGGTGTTAGGCCAATGTTATGAAGAGCTTTTGTCAATTATTTCATGTAGAAGTTATAATTACTTCTCTCGGTAAAATGTCACTGCTTTTTTCCCCAAGGTGGTTCTAAAAAAAACATTTAAGCAAAACATTTAAGCAAAAACATTTAAAGCAAGCATTTCCACTTTCCAGGGACAACAATAATGCTGTAAAATTAAAAGGTATTTTATTTCAGTAACTCAATTCACCACATGTAACACTATACAGAGAAATTACACGCTTTTATTTTCTGAGTGTGATCAGCCACAGTTTCAGCTTTACTTTAAGAATTACACGACATTTTAGAGGGCAAAGAAAAAAACCCGAATACAATTGCTAGTATTGTGGCAGCATTATGATCTGAGAGATTCTTTTCAGCAAATGAAGTGGCATATTATGAAATCATAAACATGCAAACAAAACAAAAACAATGGCTTCACCAAAAGAAAATGCTTTGGAAACGTTTTGATCTGGTTACATTTTAAAACTACATTCATGCAGAAGAGAGACATGGACATTAGATGGCCTCATAACTTAAGAGATTTTGAGACCTTCTGAATGTTTAACGACATTTTGAATTTGAATCAAAATTTATTTAGACAGATTAGGTTGTTTTTAGGTTGAATTGCACATAATTGTCAAAATAGAAAAAGAAATCTAAAATGTTTTTCCATGGATTATCTTTTAAACCAGGGTTTTCACACTTGAAATGGTTTAACTATCCTTCAAGTAGCTCACATGCTAGCTGAATTTCTGGAAAAGGAGGCAAAAAAACTTTATCAGAATTTTTAATTTTTTTTTTAAAAAGGCCACATTTTTTTGTTTTGCCATCATTTGCAATTTGTGACAACAGTCCACAGAACTTCTTCATGCCACCTCTTAACTTTTACTAACTTCTTCCTCGATGCGAGCCTTGGAGCTGCCACATGCTGGAGTGTTTGTGGCAGGCTAATCATTAAGGATAATAAAAAAAAGGCAGGTTATATCACCCCAGAGCTGCTTAAATCACTGTCAAGCTCTCCAGGGACTTCGGGTCCAGACCATCAGCCACGATGAGCAAGGAGGAAACCACGGATCAGCAGCCCGACAGACCGACATGGAGCAGGCAGATAGAGTTCACCCTGGCAGGGATCGGCTGCGCCGTGGGCCTGGGGAACGTTTGGAGGTTCCCTTATCTCTGCTACAGGAGCGGAGGAGGTGAGGAAGCAGGTTGCAAACAGAATAGCATTCTCCATGTGTTTAAAAGTCTTGACATCAGCAGGGGCAAAGTTTAACCAAACACATTTTGGTTTCCTTGTGAAACGAGCTCAGTGCCTGCTGGAATGTGTTTTGTAAACTTCAATACCACCTGGAGTGGGGCTTGATTGTTTTGTAGTCATAAAGATACATTTTATAAACCTCATCTGACTGTAACTTTCACAAAAGTTAAAGATTGAAGAGCTGACTCACCATCCCTGTCCGCCAGGTGCCTTTCTGGTTCCCTACCTGCTCATGCTGGTGGTGTTGGGGATCCCTCTGCTCTACATGGAGCTGACTGTGGGTCAGTACACCAGGAGAGGCCCGGTTCATGCTCTGGCCACTGTTTGCCCACTCTTAAAAGGTACTTTGCACTTGTTCCCCCCTATCCCCAGTCTCTAAACAAACAAAAAAGGACTCTACTGATTTATGAAAACTTGACCCTGCCACCTTACCACAGGGGCTTGATATAAATTTGGACTTTCTATTTTTAATTAGGGTTATCACAGAACTTCTTAAGACAGAAAACAGTGGAAGCAACACTAATTATATGTCTTTAAATAACAGTGCTTTATGGATTCTCTTTCAAGAACCAAATTAATCCAGCGACTTTTATTCAAATTCTGACTATGCAGCATCCAAATGTGCATTTAATTTGTTTGTTGAACTTGGAAAAAGCAAGTGTTTTCAAAGAAGGAGTAACATAAATCATTGTTCAGAAAAAAGAAACCCAATTTGGTAGAAAATGTGCTGTTTCCATTTAATGAGGTAAACCTTATAAGACGTTTTGCATCCATAATGATTTACACGTCCCTTTCCAGCAACAAATCTGTCTAGTTTAATAACATACTTTAATTACTTCAATTAACGCTGTATCATTTATTAAAAAAAATGTTATTAATGTTTTTTAAAATGTTCATCATGTTGTGACAGTAGACAATAAGACAGATAATTGGTGAAAAAAATCGAGCTCCTCTCACTTCTCTCAGTGCACTAACTGCAGAAATACACAACCAATCAGAGCCAGGGGGTCGGCTTTACAGCGGCCAATCATTTTTGTGCTCACACCCTCCTGCTTAGTTATTGCTAAGCTACAGCTGGTTTACAATTGCTAAGGCTACTTAGGATATCCACCAATGATGGTGTAATGGTGAGTTGTTTTTCCACCATTAGCACATTGAGCAGAGTACAGGAGGTTGATTGACAGCACTAAGACCCTCCTCCTGTTTCTAATTGGTTGTTCTTGACCGGGAGCTGTGCATTTTTTCAGACTGCAATAGCAGTTCAGGGAGGAACAGGAGGACATGATGACAGTTTTAATAAATATGAATAACATACATATAAATTAGTTTTATGACTTTGGCTCATGTCACCAAAGGTTTGGAGTCCTCTATCCTACGCTGAAGAAAAAAAAAGACCACATCTGACCTTTTCTTTTATCTAACCCCAGGGGTGGGCATAGCATCTGTGGCCATCTCCTTCATCATGTGCACCTACTACAACGTCGTCATCACCTGGGCCCTGTATTACCTCTTCAACTCCTTCCAGGCGCCTCTTCCCTGGCAGAGCTGCAACAACACCTGGAACACGCCCAACTGCACAGACCACGCCACCAACAGCAGCTACTCGTCCACAGCCAGCCAGGAGTTCTTCAAGTGCGTCCGAGAAGGCATCACTCGCTGCATCCCCACAATGATCCATCCAAACCTCGCTAATGATTAGTGTACAGCGGGATTACTAAATAACTTGTTGCTTTCAGGAGGCTCGCACAAGTTAACACTCCTGCAAATGTGTATAAAAACAGTATGTTTTCATTCTGTTAAGTATGAAAACATAACAGTAATCATCAGGAGAAAATTTGAAATGAGATAAAAGGCTGATTAAAAACGAGTTATCTGAGTCATGTGAGCAATATCGGTTAAAGTGAAGGTCAGTGATAAGGAGCTAAGAGATAAAATGTGGCAGAGGAAGCGTGTGAAACGCTGAGTCAGAATTAACCCTTGACACCGACTCTAAAACACTTCAACCCTCCTATTGAAACAAACACCGTTCTCCGCCGCTGATCTTTGTCTTTCTCTTGGAAATGAGACAGCGTATGTAGATCCCCCAGGATCTCGCTGTTCAGAAATGTAAACACCGTGCTTTCCTGTTAAGGCTGCCATGTGGAGAAGACGAGCTTATTATGAATATCTGAAGACAGCAGATTATGAATGCAGATTATGAATGTAAAGTACTCTGCAAACATCATGAGTCGCACTCTTTGTGTTTTTGCATTGAAGGAGTCAGCTTCTGTTTTATGTAAAGAGGCCTTGAGTAATACCTCATTCCTGCCAAAACAACAAGAAAAAAGAAAAAGAAAGTCACTAAATTGTGAGATTTTATTTTGACATACACAGACCTGCATTTAGTGCCAGCAGGATGTTTCCCAAAGAGATATTAGCTGAAAACCTGGCATAGAGCGGATGAAGCGCTGTAGAATGACCTTGTTTCTTAAGACACAACTTTTTTAAAAGTGTGTTTCATAGTTTTTGTGGTTGACTCTTTTTTCCGTCCCCTTGCTTCCTTCCCCCCGTTGCTTCTTTGAAATTCACACCGCTGTCACGATCAATGACAGGAGCTGAACAGTAGGCAACAGAAAAAGGAACCTTTAAAAACTATGGGCAACCTTCAGAAAGCCTGGGGAACTGAAAACGGCAAATAGAAATAATTTAGATCAGCTTAATATTTTTCAACAGGACTCAGTGTTCTTATTTGAAACTCATCAAGATGTTTTAAAAGGCAAACTTATCTGTTGTCTGGTTTAACTGATAAAGTGATCCATCTATTAGCTGTACAGACTCCAATATGGTGCCATAGGGAAGCTCTGCCACCAGAGAAAAAAAAATCCTTAATCCCAGAAGGAAGTCTTTTTTTATCCAAAGATTTATTCTAGATGCTAATGGGTGTGGTCAGAAAGGATCTCCTGTAGTGGCTTATGTTACAGTGGTTCTGAAGGAGCATCTGACTGACTTTTTTGGTTTTGATGGTACATTCAAGTATAAACAGGAATGAAAGTTATTCATCACAAACTGTTAACAACCACTTCTTTTTCCTTAATTATGAAGGCATAAAATGCTGGGCCAGACTAGCGGAGTGGAGGAAACAGGAATCCTGCGGTGGGAGCTTTTCCTCATCCTCATCCTGGCTTGGATTCTCATATATCTGTGTATCTTTAAAGGAGTGAAGTCAACAGGCAAGGTGGGTTAACCTAGAGGTGACTGCAGCTCAGGGCCGGTTCAAACCTGTTTGGGGCCCTGAGCCCCATATACATATACACACACACACATATATATATATATATATATATATATATATATATATGTATGTGCAATATTTCTAAGTATTACATAACAGTCAATACCGATAATTATTGATTCTGGTTTTTGTTTTAAATATCTGAAATACTGCCAAATTGGTGATGTGACCTTCCCTGTTTCATCCACAGTTTCCGGTTGAATTTGAAAATTTAAGTCGTAGAGAACAATCCATTTTCACATTTCGCGCTCCTTTCAATTGTTAACCGGAAGTGAAAATAGGCATGCAAGTTTATTTCCTGTCGCGAAATAGGATTTAATTTTTATTTACTCAATATGTAATCATAAAAAACAAATAACGGTTGCGAAATTAGATGTTTTTTTTTACAAGGGAAATAACACAAGCACACATTAAAATATTTAACTTAGTTGAGAAAGAAAATAATAATTTGATATTATCTACGCAGCCGTTATCTTGGGTGAGAGATGGAAATTCTTTATAATCTTTTCTCCGGTGTGTGCAGGTGGTGTACTTCACTGCTCTGTTCCCATACGTCATCCTCATCGCCCTGCTGATCAATAACGTGCAGCTTCCGGGGGCTTCGGACGGGATATATTTCTTCATCGTGCCCGAGTGGGACAAGCTCCGGTCCGTGGAGGTCAGAGCGGTAAAGTACGAGGCCCCGGCTGGAGCGCCAGCTGGTGGAGAAAATACTTGACGTGGTGTAACAGACGACGGCGTGTTTTGCAGGTGTGGGTGAACGCTGCGGCTCAAATCTTCAACTCCATTGGGATTGGCTTTGGCTCCCTGCTGGCCATGTCCAGCTACAACTCCTTCAACAACAACGTTCTGAAGTGAGGAGACCCAAGTTAATTGAGACAATGGCTAGAAAGCAAGCTGAGGGATGTTTTTCTGCCTCCACAGGGACACACTGTTCATATCCATCACCAACTCCCTAACCAGCATCCTGGCAGGCTTCGTTATTTTCTCTGCCTTTGGCTACATGTCTCATCTGCAGGGCATTCCCGTCAGCCAGCTGGCGGTGGATGGTGAGACAATATCGGCGTTGTCTTTAAAACCCCCTATTAGTGAAACCATTGCACTTTTATTCAGTTATTTTAACTGTCATCGTTGATCTTCTTGGATCTTGGCAGGTCCAGGACTGGTTTACGTTGTTTACCCACAAGCCTTCGCCAACATGCCGGTGTCCCAGCTCTGGGCTGTCCTGTTTTTCTTCATGCTGCTGTGCCTGGGGCTGGACAGTGAGGTAGACAAACTGGAACTTTCCAGTGTTCATATCCCTGCAACCTTTTCAGTTTTTACATGTCTTATCCATTAATAACTGGTAAAGTGAGGTGGTGTTCATCTTTCACTGGCTGCATATCTTTTGCGATATGCCATTAACAGCAATGTACACGTTCAGACTCACATGTATGATTAAGCTCAGTCAATCTGCATGGAACGTTTTTGTAAACATAAACTTTGAGCTCTTGCCACAAATGACCAATTTAATTTAGTTCTGGGCTTTGACTGGACCACTTGAACACATGAATATTGATCTGAGTCCTTCCATGTCCTTAAAGCACAGCATGACAGCAAAAATGTGGTGTTCTTCCACTTCTGGGCCAGAGTATCACCTGCAGTGTTTGAATTTTTTCATAGGAAAGCTTTGATTTATCTACAGACTAAGACCAAGAAACGACAGAGTAATATTTTTTTTCTAGTTGATACATCAGAGGTTTGAACTTATAAAAGGGTGGAATTATGCATTTTCAGGCACATAGCCCTATCTTATAGCACAACCAAGTGACTTTACATATACATATCAAACATGACTTGAAAGAAATCTGACTTTGCAATCTGACATCTTAGAATTGAGCTTCTGTCTCTTTAAAAAGCTCCTAATCTCTCCCACACTCGACCTTCAGCACATCATCACAACAATGCTTCTAATTATGCCAAGTACATCTGTTCTTGGACTGAGAAGTAGTCCATATAATGAGATCAGCAGACACTCAGTTTCACCAGGTGTTTGCTAACGGCTGCCACCGCTAGCCTGAAGGACTGCTAGCCTGGATGACCAGTGGCAGTTGGGGAGGTGGGCTCTGGGCGGAGGCTCGGCTCCAAGGCGTAGATTTGAGTAACCAGGTGGTTTCTATAAACAACCATTTAGGCAATTTTAAGTTGATTTTTCAACCTTTAAATCCGGATGCCATAACATCTTTCTGCTATGTCTGCTTTCATGCTTGAATGCTATAATATTTCATGTGCAAGTGCTTTCCCTTGATTATGTATCATCTGGCACTGTACATGTTGACTGGTTTGCTGCCCTCGGCTTTGCCACGAACGTACAGTCAGTGACTTATCACTGAGTTTCCCGCAAGAGGACAACCTGTTCTTTTTGTTGTCAGTTCTGTCTGTTCTGTAGAAAAATAGATGGTTTCCCATTTGGATCTGGAAGGGATTTTACCAACATATGCTTATTTTTGCTGATAGCCTCACTAGCTAGGAGTCGTACCTGGGAATGAACCTTGAGGCCTACAGTAGGAACGCTGTGCCAACACTTTTCTAGTCTCGAGAGAGCAGCAGTGGTTGATGGTGGACAATGCTGAACGAGAGAGACTGAAGTCAGTGATTGTTTTTATCACTGACTACAGGGAGACTCAAGGCCACGAATATTATTGGACTGCTTGATTGGTAGCATTTATTATTCTTGCCAAAACTCTGACCAGCAGAAGTAAATTACTTATTTTTGTTGGTTGTTATTGATTGTTCTTATCAGCAATTACTTGTAGATATAGATTTAATTTGAAAAGTGATTAAATCACTTATTGATTTGAGCAGTAGCTTTGGGCGTTGTGTCCTTATCTCTGATAGCCATGCTGCGATTCTAAGACGAAGAAATAGATTGACTCCTGAACTTTTTAAATGACTTTCCATGTCTTCCAAACAGCCCAAATTTGCAGAGTGGATGATTAAAAGTTAACAGACTCTCCCCTCCTGATCTGTGAATCTCTGCAGCTCTTCCAAAGTTATCAACAGCTCAGACTAGGTTGAGTTTATTTGTATATCACATTTCACCAACAATTCAAAGTTCAAAGTGCTCACACCATAAAAACACAATACAGTCACCAATTACGAAACAATCTGTAAACATAACTTTTCAAATGCCATGATCAGTACACATCAAATATGTTGATCAGGGTTCCTGTTAGCACTAATCAAAGGTAGCTCTAAACAGGTGTCTTGATTTAAAGGAAGTCAGTGTTTCAGCATCTTTTCAGTTTTCTGGATGTTTGCTCGAGATTTGTGGTGGATAGAAGCTGAATGCTGCTTTTTCTCCATGCTTGACTCTGGTTCTGGGAATGACCTGAGAGGTCTGGAGGGTTGATACATACTACTTTCTGCTGTTTCTTGACCTGTCCTGCTCTGTTCGTGATGCTGTTTGTTCCAATGTATCCTTTGCTTTGTGGCAGTTTGCGATGGTTGAGGTGATGGTGACCAGTTTGATGGACGAATTCTACCAACAGCTGATCCGAGTCTTCAAAAGGAAGGAACTGTTTATTCTTGCAGTCTGCACTGTGGCCCTTTTGTTTGGGATCCCGTGTGTGATGCAGGTGAACCTTACAACCTATCAGGCAGTTCTTAACCAATAATTGACCAAAGGGGACATCCTTACCCGGTTTTTGTGCTTTCAGGTAGGAATCTACGTCTTCCAGCTGATGGACCACTACACTGCCATCGTCTCCATCATGTTCCTTGCATTTTTTGAGATTATAGCCATCTGTTGGAGTTACGGTGAGCGAAAGTTGGTTCTCGCCGCTTAAATGCATTCATATACAACCATAGAGATGTTCTATATTTTCTTTGCTCAGGTGTAAAGAGACTTTCAAGCAACATGGTAGAGATGACTGGACAAAAGCCAAATATCTTCTTCAAGCTTTGTTGGCTTGTAGTTGATCCTGTGCTCATCACTGTATGTCTACCGCATAAAAAAAAGACAGAAAATATCGACATTATCTCCTTACACCGAGTTTCACAGTTCTTTTCTTTACCTGTCTCTTTTGCCAGGTCATTCTGATTTTCTCCATAATCCAGTTCAGACCGGCTCGCTATGGGGACTACGTCTTCCCTCCCTGGGCTCAGGGCGTTGGGTGGGTCATTGCTCTGGCCTCCATTATCTGGATTCCTCTGGGTGCAATTCACACTTTGTGGGTGCTTCCTGGTTCGCTCACAAAGGTGAGTTATACCCTAACTGAAATTAGCGCCTCATTGTAGTGACAGCCTGACTTATTGACAAAAAAAACAAATGCTAAAATAAATAGTGATTTGATTATACTGACACAATCTTACACAAAAAAATGTGTAAGAATGAAAAAAGCTTCAGTTGCATATTAAAAGTAATTTATAGGGGTACCAATAACAGTGCAATTTTTGTTTTAAAACAGTTATTTATTTACTAGTGTGCAATCTATGAGCCATAAAAAGCAAGGTCGAATTTTTGCTGCATATCTGTTACAGAAACTGAAGCTATCGATCACACCGTATGCCCTGAATGGCACTAAAGGTCTATATAAGGAGAGGGGAGGAGGAGGAGAACCGGACATATCCGTCATCAGCTCCAGCTCCAGCCTTCCTGACAAAAAGTCCATTGAGACATATTTCTGACACATTTAATGTTTTGTTTAAAACACTTTGCTCCCATTGGAGGCAAACAGAAAAACTCCAGCTTATCAGTAATGAATGTCAGTCTTTGAATCTTGCATGGTCTACTCAGGAAATTAAACAAGAGGGATTTTATTAAAATTATAGTGTTTTTTTGCATATCTGCCTTGCAGATGGATGAAAATAACCAGGTATTGTAATGCGAGTTATTTGATTTGCGGGCTTCTCTTGTATTTTATTACCACACCAATTTCACCGGCTTTATTTATTGACTACAGTACGAGTGCGAGTGCGCCATCTTTTGGTCAAATCTATGCAACACATTGTATTGGATAATTTATTAGAAAATAGGTTAATGGTGGTTTGACAATTGCCAGGGTGTCTGCAGGTTTCAGAAAGTCAAATGTACGGCTTTTTAATGCCAACTTGAATGAATTTTGAGACCTAAAAATATATTACATAAATACCACTTGATATCAGTGAGGCATTACAATCAAGCACAGCAAAAACGGCGACAAAGCCAAATTAATATATTTAAAGCTATCTTACATGTTTTATTAAATAGAAGACATTTTAATTTAATAAAACTTTTGATGCATGTATGTAAAACCTAAAGATGCGCGGACACCCTGATTTACAATCCACTGTGGTACTTCCATTAACTTATTACTGCTGACTCATTTATTAGGTCAATCACGACAGGGAACTGCAGATAACACTAATTGGTCATGCAACCCTGTCATGTAAGTTATAATAAAAATATATTTGACCAAAGTCCACTTTGTGTTGTGTTTCAATGCTAAGATTTTCTAAAAAAGCACACATTACACAATGCACAAATACCATGAGGGGAACAGTTTTTATTTTGTAAGTCATGAGAAAATTCCAAGAGAAAGATAACATTTTGCACAGCTAGTTTCCTTTTCTGAACTCCATAGTGCAGAACAGATTCTACACAGGCAAATAGGTGGACAGTACGTAAAACAACTAAGACATGTCTCCCTAAATGCGCCCTGAACATCTGCAAAAAGTCAACAGATCCAAAACCAGGGAAACTGTGTTTGTGAGATGAGTTAATAATGGAGTGGGATGTACAAACTGGTTATGGTTACTCACAGTAGGTATGACATAGCATTGTCTAGGATTAGTTTGTGTAAGACCACCGCTATATCTGCAATTAGACGTCAAAGTATTTATTTAAAAAAAAAAGGTTTTCCTATAAACAGCAATTATTTCAATTAGATTTCCAAAAGATATGTCATGTGACCTACAAAAAGAAAACAAACAAAACAAAACAAAATGTGCAATCAATGACATATTCCCTCTGAGGTGGTGGCCGTGCAGATGACCACACAGCACAGCAGCAACTCTGTCCCAATTTGTTCCTACTTCACTTTAAAGTCGGCTCAGCTCAGGACTGAGACCAGCAGCTGACAACGTTGCTGTTCAGTAGTATTTTTATTTTTTTGTAGTGGTTTACAGAGTCCATGCACGTTATTCCTCGCATAGCCTCTTTAAGGCTCCAGCTCCTCTTGGTAAAGCTCCTATAGATTCCACACACATCCCTCCCTTCCTCCCTTCCCACATGGCCAGCAGATGCCGATAAGGAGTCATGGTGGCTGCCTTCCAGTGTCACTGCTATAATACCTGCTCCACTGGTCTCATCTGCACATCTCCAACCTGACAGACAAAAAAGGAGGGAAAAAAATATATGGGAGGAATTAACTTTACCACTTTCCAGATCAAAATATGAACAAATGACAGAGAAACGTACCTGAACATGAGGAGGGGTACTGAGGACAAACGTGACTGCACTGGCTACATCCTCTGCTTTCAAGCACTAAACAAGAAAAACAGAGAAGCATCCCTGATGCAACAGTAGATGACATTACCAAATCGAACTGTTGTGAGAAACATACACAAACTCTTACCTTTATACTCTCATAGACAGCAGCTGCTTTCTCTGGATCACTGTTGTGATGTCGGAAGGCAAACTCGGTCTCCACTATTCCAGGAGATATACTCTGCAGGGACAGATGAAACATTACCGCTCAAGGTTCACTCCTCTTTCTGTTCCACCCAGGCTGCATACACTGAGAGTTATGACCTTCATTTGCTACTAACGGCGACCCCCCCACCCCCTCCACACCTCCACGCCGTCCATCTTAGTGGCATTCTGATGGCCACTCACTCACCGTGGCTCTTATGTGTGTCTTTTCTTCCCGGAGCTCTTGCCGTAGCCCCTCGGTCAGCGCGGTCACAGCGTATTTAGTGGCACAGTAGAAATGCTCATCGGCACTCGACACAAGTCGGTGCCCGGCCATGCTTTAACAGGCCGAGAGAGAGAAAATCAGAAGAAACAGATGAATAATGACATCTCACAGCTTCGCCTAAGTTCAGGAACAAATTAGCCGCATGAATAGCTAATGTTTTAAAAGCTGCTCATTGCTCGGTATAGCAGCTTTAATTCAATAAAGACACTAAAAGAGGCTTAAACATGATAAATAACGGTACAAACTATGTTGCGCAAACCTTATTTCACCCACACACATACCGATTATGACTTTGTTACAGCATCGCTCCTCTATTAACCCTTTAACAATGTTTTTACCAGTGTTTTACTGAGAAGCAGCTTGAATAATGAGCTCAGCAGATGCACAGTTCCACCAAGTGTTTGCTAATTCCTGCTGGCTAGTCTAGAGGAGCTGAGTGGCGAGGGTTGCTCTGCAATGCAGAAGCTCTGAGGTCTGGAAACTGCAACTCCAAGGAGGAGCGGCGCTTGGACCACTCAGGCGTTTTGCACGGCTGAATGGTTGCCATGGGAGACTAGATTTCTCAAACATGCACGAACGAATAAAAGCCACACTACTGGTATGTTTTTGATGAGGAAATAAAATTATAACATGATGAAAAGCTCATGTCCCTTTAATAAATTAAAGTATCTGGAGACGGCATTTTAGATTTGCTCAGGTTAACTTTATCTGGAATCAAAAGCTGGTTAACAATTAAAGTAAAAACAAAACAAATCTGTAAGGGGTCAAATACTTTTGCAAACCACTCTAAGTAGGGAAAATTTGAAATCGATATCTGTTCCTCCCATTGATTTCTGTATGTACCAGACGTTATGTTTGTTAATCCATAGTTAAAAATCCACTGTGAACAAACGGCCCTTTTGCCCCCAGATTGATTGAACAGCTTACCTGTTAATATTGATGATGTGGCCGTCATCCACGTTCCTCTCTTTCATTGATTGGTAGGCCTCACGGGTGCAGATGGACAAGGCTAAGATGTTCACCTGCAGACAAAGCGAACACCTTCTTCAGCTACTTATTCAAAATCTGCAGGTGAAGTTTTATTCGTACACAACATGCAATTAAAAGGACTAAATTTAACACAAACATGCTTTGATCAGAACTCTGGTTGTATGTTTGGGCTTGTTCTCCTGCACGTAGTTGAACCTCCAGCCTCCAAAATTTTCTTTCAGGATAATTTAGCTCAATGGTTTTGCTGAGGAAAAGCCTCCCTACTGGATGATGCCGCCACCGCTGCCATGTTTCACTGAGGGGATGGTGTGTTCATGCTGATGTACGGTGTTACATCTAGGCCAAAAAGGTCGATTTTGGTCTCAACTGAGAAATGGTTCCTAATTGGAAATATTCATATATTCTTATGACTGTCTATCAAGAATATAAATTTTTTTTCAGATAAACTTTTCAGATATTTATTAAGAAAGTAATAATAAAAAAATTGAACATTGTGTCATACTTTCTTTTCTTTCTCCCGGCCTCAGTTAAACTACACACAATCCTGAGCTGCGTCCCTGTCTTTGTCACATGACCAAACAAATACCACATGACCAACCTCAACCAGAAACAAACAGCAGCAAAGTGGAAATAAATAGTGGTTGTTAATTAAAAACAAAAAAAAAGACCATGACTGATTTCACATCTTAGTTTCGGTTGACTGCCGATCACCCGATTTATCGGTGGACCCCCGACTGTGGCTACGACGAGGTGCGAATACTTTTCCAAGGCGATGAAACATCCTCGGGTGACTCGTGTTGACGTAATGGCCGGAGCGTTAAACCCTGTGAACCGGCTGCGCCTGTCCAGCTCCTGTCCTCTAAGCTTTTGTCCCACAGTGACACTGACTGGCATCAGTTTATTGCCAGCGTGGTTGTAACATAGGGGGAGGTGATCAAACAAGGTCAGCATACAGATTAAACACGAGCTAAAAATATACCACTGTACACATTCGTGTGGGCTGCCATGACAACAGATGGGAGAGCGTCACGAATGCTGGACCGTGGAGACAAAGAATTAGAGCAGGAGGGGGGGATCTTCGGTGGTCAAGAGCTCGATGAATCAAATTGGCCAGGAGAAATAGTGCCGGCTTTCATTAGTTTGCCTCCTCTGTGGGAGAGCCAGTGGAGCTGCCTGTGTGTGTATATGTGTTTGTGTATGTGTGTGTGTGTGTGTGTGTGTGTGTGGAGGGAAGCCGTGGGTGTCCACACGACGAGGCAAGTCTACAAACACAACTCTTTCGCTCACATGGGCTGAGCGTTTCGGCTCCTCCCCTCTCCGCCTGCCTGCTTCTGAAGCAACGTGAAAACGATCTCCGACTCCGGAAGCCGCGTTTTTCGGCTTCATCTCTTACGCTCACTTACGTCAATCATGTTCCTCCAGCCCTCCGTTTTCCCGGACAGCAAGGGTTCATTGTGAGCCAGTCCGGCGTTGTTGATGCACACGTCCACTCCCTTGTGAAGCGTTTTGATGGCCGAGAACATGGACAGGATCTCCTCTTCGTTGGACAGGTCACACTTGTAAGGGATGAGAGTGCCAGTGTAGCCCGCGCTTTGACATTCGGCTGCCAGTTTCTGAAACACACAAGGTTTGAATTGAGGTTATGCTCCGTGACTCAGGACAAGAAAACAAAGCGAAACAAAACTGAGGGAAGAGTTAGGAATGATTAACTTCCAACGGCACGATAAAAAAAGCAACAACAAAAGAAACGGCACACCCTTTCAGGCGCCGAGGAAACGGAGAGCAGATAAAAAGATATGAAGAAAAATCAACATCACACCAGCGCCACATCAAAAAAAATCTGATATCGCTTAATAATAAAATCCATTTATGACCCAGAGTCATACTAACAGTTGAGTAAAACTCATTAGGAAGTATGACTTGAGGAGGTGGACCGGCTGTGGAGTGGATGGGGTCAGGCAGCTTTCCGTTCGGGTCACCGTCACGGCGGGCTGTGATAAAACCTGACGCGGATCCTCGAGCGAAACGCAGCTGCCTCGATCACCTGGAGTCGGTTCGACAGGAGGCAGCCTGGGTGTTGAAGGTAGAGCTGCTGGTCCACAGAAATGATGCGCAGCGGCTCCCCAGACCACCTGAATTTATCAATTCAGAGAAATAATCTCTAGGAAAAATTCTTACAGCCAATTAGACCTGTCACCACAACACATTTTTCTGCCCCAGAAATTATTGCGACTAATGATCCTTTGATCATTGAGACAATTTTCAATGAATTAAAGTAATAATGGCATGTAAATACAAGTCCATGCACTGACTTAAAGATAAAATAAACGTTCATTTCTAAATAGCACTTAACATTGGATTATATTCTTTATATCAAAAATAAACAATCAAAACAACAGTAATTAAAAAGGATTATTAAGTCTCTCTAACCCTGCTAAGTTACAATGACATTTTTTTTTATAGAAAATCTACAGCTGATATTTTCTTGATATATACGCATTGTTCTCACTGACCCTTTGTTCTTGGTGTAGCCACTCTTTGTTTTTTAATTATAGAACGTTTTAATCGACAGATTGAGCATGTGGTAAAGATAGGTCTTAGCAACGGTTCTATAATGTAATAAATCAGAAAATGTTTCGAGGAAGCTTTGAACTTTATAACATCTAATAATAAGATTAAAACCAAGATAAAACTGGTAGCATGCTTAGATGTGGCTTTGACCTTCTGTTAAACATTTTATCAAAGACAAACGTTTAATCTATTGTGACGTTAGGGACATTTTTTTTTCTTTTTTTACAATAATTATTGTTAACTCTCTCTTCACCGCTTCTGCCGTGAAGCGGGAGCTGTACCGGTCCGTCGTGGTGAAGAGAGAGCTGAGTCAAAAGGCGAAGCTCTCGATTTACCGGTCGATCTACGTTC
>CAEGAF010002863.1:0-11646 GCA_903067075.1 Micropoecilia bifurca
ATATAACTTATTTATTTATTTATTTAAAGTGCCTTCCAACTCAACATTTACACTCGAACATGAAAGTGACTTCAAAACATATGCGCAATTACTCAACTGTACATCTTTAAAAAACATTAATAGAGCCTCCTGGCACAGCCGAGAATGCAGAAAATGGTTTCTGGATGCTAAATAAACAACAAAACACTTGTCTTTTCCAGCAGCCATTGTACATACAGTGGTAAAATCAGCTTACCAAAAGTGATTGAATTCCTCTTTGGTTGCTAGGTGACCGGCTGATCATCTGCCAATGCGTTGGGATTGGCAGATGATTTATAACATTACATTCGGAAGGTTTTTGAAACAGCTAATTTTCCACACCAAAAAATGTCTGGGTGTTTTTTATTTAAAGAACTTTGACTGTTTTTAGAAGATGTAGAGACCCAAATGGAAGCACAAAAACAGGCCAAGTGTGAATTAATCTGTGTGTGTTCAATCACTGGTTGTGTCTGCAGCGGATAAAGATCCATTGGAAGATTGTTGTGCAAAGCATTCAAATGTGAGCGGATGGACTCAGGTCATCGAGACATGAGTAGGTGGTGAGTCAGATGCTCCTGATTTAGAAACTCTCAAGCCAGAGGCAGCGATGAGTAGAGGTGGCAAAAATGGCTGCGACTCTGAGGCTACAGTGAAGTGTAGCGGTTTGAGGCTCAGAAAATTACAGATGGAGGATGAAGGATGGATCTGGGAAGGACGTATTCGTAGAAAAAAATGTGTTTTTGATTGAGAACTGAGAGAGGAATTAGGAAAATAAATTAAATCAGTTCTCCTGTTCGTCATTAAATTACCCGTTGTGTCCTTTCCTCCCACAAATTCCTCTCTATCGGTCTCACGGCTGGATCCTTGGAGAACGTCTCTTTCATCAACTCTGTTGCTTCTTTGATCATCCTACAGACGATGCGTCATCGGACCTGCGTTGATTTTCCCAAGCAGGCCAGCTCAGTTACTTTAAGGGAAGCTTATTAGCATATCACAAAGCGCAGACGTGACTGCAAATAAAAGAACACATTAAATCCCCCAATTCTTCAGTTATTCCTATAATGTAAGAGAGAGCAGGTACAATCGAGTCACACCTCGACTTGCACATCTGATTTTGCATTCAGGTTGGGAAATTAACATTTTAAGAGGCCTTACTCAAGTACTCCCTCTTGTACTTTAAAAAATGTCACTGAGTTTTCGGTTGCTTGCAAAAAAGTTGAGAAGTGGCCTCACAATTCGTTTTAAAGTCAGAACTCGTCATGTCGCCATTTTGTACCTTTATTGTCATCTTGTTGAGTTTGACATCTGAGCCAAGTGGGATGTTTGTACCAGCTTTGACAACTTGAAGTAATTTTTAATCATCGACTTGAAGTCCTCACTGATGTGCTGACACTTCCTTCGTCTTGTTCTGGTCTCGTCTTAAACATTATTTTATTATTAGACACTTTTCTGTGTCTCTTCAGACCTGACATATTTCAATGGTATATTTCCGTTTTCATCAGAGGTATCACAGCTGAAGCATCAAACATCAGTCTCTGATGAAGCATACCGTCCAAGCATGCCAGATGTGTCTGGAGAGACATAGAAAATAACTAAGTGTCTAATTACAAAAGAATCTTTGTTATTTATAGACACAATGAATTTCATCGATATATTATAATCTGGTCAACTCTGATTGTTCAGCAACTTCAAAACTGATCCATGGACGCCGGCGTCCATTTTTACTTCCGTAAACTTTGTATTGCTGTGTGACGTCTATGTTTTTCTTTTGCGCAGGCAGATCGCTTTGGGGTCAGAAACCGTTCACAAAGACGTTTGATTGCATGTAATTAGTAGTATAAGTGATTTTGTCAAAAAATCAAACTTGACAATCAAAAACTTAAGTTCCAAGTAGGTGCAGAAAATTTGCCTCTTGAAACCTTGTTTGATATTTCAATAAAAGGACTTTAAACCGCAGATGCAGCAGTTTAGGGGTTTTAAAGTTACCTTGATATCGGTAGCTGGCCAATGTCTATCCTCAACCAATCTTTAAAAATGTGATTTTAAGTGATTTAAATAAATATTTTGTACCAACAGCGTAATTATTATAGTCTTTTGTGCTTCTGTAAATCAGCTTCTCCAAACAAGGATCAGAACCATGTTTGATGTGTGTATGTTGTAAAATACATGTGGGAAAATATGTGATTGAATTAATTATAGATTAATTTTTATCATTTTTACGAGTGTAGTGGATATTTTTGTAGAACATGTCTAAAATCTTTGAAAGAAAACAACGTTTTGGATGTTGACATGCCCAGCTACCATGCACCCGACATGCTAATGGCTGGCTTTTCCTGTAAGAAAGAGAAAACGTAAAATAAATCGAAACTATAATTTGAATTATTTAAGGGTTAATATTGTCATCTGACAGTTAATAGATACATTTTCTGCACAAAAAGTTGAAAACAGTTAAGAGTTTTAAAAATGCATGTGTGTGCAACTTTAAGTTGGCATTTGTTATCACTTTGACTGTATGTTAAATATACCAGGGTGGATTTGCTCATTTATTGCGAAAGGACGCAAAACCTGTTTTGAAGGAATGCAATACTTATTGCCAGGGAATGCAATAAATGCAATAGGAAAAGAAAAATCCCATGTCGCCTATATAGCTCCATATATTAATAGCTATTAAAATGGGCAGTTGTGAGCATTTTCAATGGGGCAAATTTCAAGCTATTTAAAGATGATTGTGATTCCTAACCTCCATAAATAATGGGAGTTTACGTATTTAATTTTTGCACTGCCATCAAGGGCTTTTGAGAGATTTTTTCACGCTTTCTTGTGTTCTTCAACTCTATAACTGACTGTACCACATAAAGAAAACAAGCTGAGACACAGTGGTTAACTATATGAGTATGAAGCAGAAGTAGGAAGAGGAAAATTGGGTACGGATTGGAAAATTAACCCAGAGATGTCAGGAGTGCCTTGTCAGCAGATCCTCCGCTCTACAAGACGAGACTCCTCAGTTATTCTGATTGCGCACACAGAGTCCCACGTTGCCAGAAAGATAATAACATCCTTTGCAAATAAGCATCATGCATTTGCCTGCAACATGATCTGCAAAACAACAAAGCGCATGTCGACGGCTGCCGCTGAGCTTTGATATTGACGACGCCATTATGAGGCTGTGTTTTTAGATAAAGATGAGTCAGCAATATTCTGCAGGTATTTGACAGCAGGAAGGTTGTGGGTTTATCTTCTCTTGTGCAAGCTGTGTGTGGAGAAGAGTTTCCCTGAATAATGGATCTGTTCATTGTTGCCGACTCTGCCTCTCTCTCTCTCTAGCTTTATGCATGCATGAGTAAAATCTTATGTCTGCTTGGATGCTGCAGTGCAGTGCGGCGTGGAGCGGAGCGGGAGCCATTGACGAACACAGAGAATGTGTGAATACGTGCGTGCCTGCGTCAGCCGCTGACTTTGTGTTCATTCCGCAGTAAATTGATCTGCCTGCTCACTAGACTGGATGGAAAAGGGCCCGAGGGCGAGCGGTGCATCAGCAGATGGGAGAGCCCCGCTGTGTTGCCATCACACGGCATTCCTGCTCACTGGGCATGCTCAGAAAGCCACGCCCCACGCACCAGCAACCCCCATTCCTCCCAGGGCCTGTTTGAACCAGTCAGTCAGAGGTGGCAGCGGCTTTTACTTCTCTTTCTCTTTATTTCTTTCTTTTTTTTTTCTTCCATTTGACCTTCAGAGTCAGGCAATGGGAACAGTGGGTTGACAGGAGAGGAAGGGAGGAGGGCTGTTTTTCTCAAAGCTCTTTGGGTAGCAGAGCTGATATGTCACTCATGATTTCCACTCTGTGCTTCACCTCCGTCACATGCGCCGCAGTTACCCAACAGAGGAGATAAAGCCTGTTTGATGATTAACGACCTGATAGAGGATCCTCCTTTTATCTCCTATGATATCATACTTTACTATAGGCAAATGTTAAATAGGGAACATGTATTGTGTTTACTCAAACAAGCAAATAACGAGGAAGTGAAATCGTTTTAGTCACTTTATGCTGCGCTTACGTAATCTCTAAGTTGTTGCGATGTGACCTAAAAAAAGGGAACCAGCACATTCAAAAGTGACATCCTACACTAAAAAAATGGTGCAAATGTTAGCAGAAGGCTCGTTTTCAAAACTTAACAGCTAGCATGTCACATGTTCCCTGATCTCATTCACAGTGTTATATTTACACGTTTGATGTTTAAAGAAACCCAGCTACGGTCGGGCCTTGAAAGAACATTCATCCCCTATTGCTTTTTCACATTTTGTCACAATACAACCAAAGCCTCTGTGGATTTCATTCCTGTTTCATGTGACAACCTGCGCACAGTGCGGCGCGTAAATTATCAAGTATAAAGAGAAAAAAAGTATAAATCCAGCTGTTCTCTGAAGGCCACAGAGTTTTGCTGGAGAACATTAGAGAACAAATGGCTGCATAAAGACCAAGAAAAAAGGTTTAAAGCACAGTGAGGCGATAAAATGTTATCCGGAACATATTTTAAAGCACCGTTCAGTCCGTCCAAGAAGTAGAATATCAAATCAGAAAAGTAGTAAAGAGGCTAATTGTGGCAGGAGCTGTACATGGGAAAGCTGATTAACAGGATAAGTATTAGTCATTGGCTCCTCAAATTTTGCTTTTATGGGCAGGAGGCAGCGTCCTCAAGAAAAACTCGAAGGTTAACCAGGTTAACCTTCCAGCGAAATTACAGCCAGTTACAATCGATTGGTTTACACCTAAGTGTATTTAGTGTCAAAGTCCAGACCTAAATACATGTTAGAATCTATGCCAAGTGTTGAAAATTGTTGTTCACAGACGTTTTGCATTCATTTCGAAAGTTTCAGGTTCTAGTAGAGACCCACCCAAACCACTCACAGCTGGAACTGCACCACCAGTGTCGGTCTATCACATCTCCTCTAAGTTACATTCGATTTCACGGTTGTAATGTGACAAAATGGGAAATGGTTGCAGAGGGATGAATATTCTTGCAACACACTTTAAAACCACTGCAGGTAAACATCTCAGTGTGATTGCAGTTTATGGTTAGCATCATTTTGTGGCTTCTCTCCCTACTGTTGCTTCACACATCATCACCATGTTTCAGTGCTGCTGACGATGCAGAGATCTGAATCACACACTGCATTCCTCCATGAGTCACACCGCACTCTGCAAACAAAAAGTCAGAGTTTTTTCCTCTCTCCCTCTCTCTCCATCTCTCTTTCAAATCTAAGTCCTCCAAGCCTTCACACGTTCTTTGTTTTGCCACCGCATTCTGCACCTTGTCTGTCTCTCCTCGTCTCCGCTCTCTCCTCAGACTTGCACGACCGACTTCCTGTTTGTGTCAGGCCGGCATCAAACCAATCAGCTGTGAAGGCTGTGATCCTCCTCGTAGCTATTTACTACCCTGCGGTCCGTTTTTTAAAAAAGAACGGTAAGCAAGCTGCGCCTTGGTGCAGGCTGCTGAGTAAGCAGACATGCAGCACTCCAATCCGTCCACAGCTGACCGACCTACATGCACACGTCAACCGTTGTACTTTTTAAGAGGCGGCTAGTGTTTGTTTTTCAGTTTTTGAAACTTTTGCGAGTTAGTCATTTGTTGTTGGGTTGTTTTTTTTCACTTCTTGTGCTTCTCGCAGCACAGCAGGATCTGCACGATGACATTTTTTTTTTTGTTTGAAGGCTGGAATGTGCTGGTTTGAAGATAACAAAGCAGCATGGGGCGGTTGCGTGTAAACTTTGGATGAGGTCACGCTCCGCCAACACAGCACACTGTGAGATGAGAGGGGATTTTGTTCTGGATTCTCCCTGGCTGGTGTCATACCTTTTTGCTCTGTCAGCATGCAGTTGTGGCTTATCAAAACACCAACAATGTATCTTATTGTGATCCCTCAATTAAGTGAAAGCCCCTGAAAGAAACAAACAAACAAAGCATGAAGCGGACAGTGTGGAGTTAGGTGTGGACTGGTATGAAACTCTATGTTTGATAACCTTTGGGTGAAAATTTTACACCATTAGAGCAAACAAAAAAAAAAAGTAAACGGAAATGTAAAGAAATTCCTTTCACTCGAGAGCAAAATGTAACAACTGTTTTCTGGAGGATGTAACAACATCTGCTGTTCTGATCTTCATAGAGCTACAAGTCCAGGAGCTAGCTTGGACCTTCAAGGTGCAAGGTGTACTCACAGAAATACTAGCAGGTATAGCCGGTGGTATACTTAAAGGTATACTCACAGGTGTACTCGAGTATACCAGCTACTCATCAAAGTATTAGCAGGCGTAGTTAGTATACTTGTAGGTATTCTCACATAAATACTAGCCAGTATACTCACTGGTATACTCGTAGGTATATTCACTGGAATACTCACTGGCATACGTCGGGTTTACTCGTTGGTGTACTCGCAGAAATAGTAGCAGTTATACTGACAAAAATACTAGCCGCATACTCTCTTGTGTACTTGCAGGTATACATGGATGTATTCTCCGAGAAATACTTCTCTCAGGAATACCAGCTGCAAGTATACTCGAGTATACCTGCTACTCACAGAAATAGTAGATGGTGTACTGACAAAAATACTAGCCTTACACTCGCATATTCTTGCAGAAATACTATTAGATGTACTCGTTGGTAAACTCCAAGTATACCTGCTTTACTTTATGTAAACTGCTGACTCCGGTACTTTCACTGGCATCTCATTGACATGAATTTCAAGCCAAAAAATTGGATGACTGGAAATATTTGTGGATTGAAAGTGTAACTGCCTAAAACTGGTATATCTTAAAACTGGGAACCAATCCATTCCTGTTTAGATGTCCAGCCGTTGCCAGATTTCTCTCAGAGTCCAAGCTGTTAGACGGGGAGAAAATATAATCAGGGCTTTGCTGGGGCATTTGAGTTCACAGCGGGCATTACGTGAGGACTAATGCCTAATTCAGACCCGGCTCTGGCAAACACGCCTGACATTCAGTGTTTACACCGCTCAATGAAAGCTCCCAGTCAGACGGCCCAATAACTCGGCCTGGAATTAGATTCAGGAAGTCATGAGATTTCCAGGTGGCCCGGCTTTCCTAGAATTGTTAAGCAGGGATTTTCAAAGCTTTGACAACACACATTACACTGAAGAGGTCCCTTCCCCCTCCTTCCAGTAAGGAATTACATCAGTTCACTTCCAGCACTTGGCAAAACAAACGCTGAACATTTTTACATTTTAAACAAAGAGAATGCAAGCGGTTAGATTTTTTTTTTTTAGAGGAACAAAATGAGAGAGAAAGGGAGCTCTGCTGCGCTTTCATTTGGTAAAGCATGAATAATGAATCTGTCCTGAACTCCTGCTGAACCCTCAGCACCAGCACCAGTCCAGAGATCCGCACCACATGACATCCAACACACACACACACACACACACACACACACACACACACACACACACACACACACACACACACACACACACACACGCACCCGTTGACCTGTGCAAATCCCCCGAACATGCGACGCAGCCCTCTGCGTGAATCATTACACTGTGCAGCACCTGGCTGCAGTTAGACCAGGGACGTTTTTTTCTTTGATAAACCTGATGACTGTTGGGAGATGACAGAGGACGCAGCCAGCCAAGGCGGAAAGATAAACAGAAACTGGTGCGGCGGGCGGTTAAAGCTCCCGCCCTTTTTACCAGCTCAACTGTGTGTGTGTGTGTGTGTTTTGTTCAATGTTTAACCCCTGTGTCAACAGTGCGCATGTGTCACAACAGCATTCCTGTGAGGCGCTGGTCTTGTGAGAGGTTTCATAATGGGAGCGCAGCTCTGCGTGGTTTTGTTGCTGCAGGAGGGAGGGATTCCTGCAGCGAGGTGCAGAATGACGAGGTTTCGTGTTCCTGCATGTTGGGAGCTAATGAGCTGAACGGTGATGTGCTGAATGTGTTCAGACGGTGAAGGCATCAACCTGCTCGCCCACAAACAAGCCACTCCGACTCCTTCCGCTTTTTCTTTTCTTTTTTCTTTGACGCTGTAAATCAGGGGTGTCAAACTCATTGTCGTTTTGATGCAGTGGGAACATTCACGACATTGATGCGCCGCATCAATGTCGTGAATGTTCCCCAAGGGCCAGTTGTAGCGTAATGTATTGATAAAGCCCCTTAGCAACCTGTTTAAAATATTAATATGCAGCTGTGTCTGCCTCTGATAAGTACTTTTTAAAATTAAATAATATTGAAACAATGGCTGCACAGTGGCGCAGTTGGTAGAGCTGTCGCCTTGCAGCAAGAAGGTTCTGGGTTCGATTCCCAGCCCCGGCCCTTCTGCATGGAGTTTGCATGTTCTCCCTGTGCATGCGTGGGTTTTCTCCGGGTACTCCGGTTTCCTCCCACATGACTGGCAGGTCATGCTTTAAGGGACAAGGGTGTAAGAAAATGGATGGATGGATAATATTGAAACAGATCACTTTCCTCCAAGAATTTGTGATTTTGTGATTCATTTGCAGTCAAAATTACTGTGTTGTGGAACTAATTTAGAAATACTCGCAAAAAAAGAAGCGATATTTGCGCTTTTGTATGATGATAAATGTGACGTCAACTGAGGCTCAGGCAGCAGCGTAGTAGACGAAATACTGCCACCTGCAGGTGGGAGTTAGCGTCATTAAAACCCATGTTTTTGACCATTTTTGCGACTCACAGCTACGCATTACCGTGCAAGTCTGCGTGAAACTCCATCATTGTGGAGTTGCGACAAACCGCAGAAGCCGAAAACCTTAATTTGTTAGTAAATTGATAGAAAATGCTTTATAACAATATCTAAGCATACAAGTGCCATCTTTAAGGTTCCACTTATGCGTCCCACCTAAAAAGTTAAAGCGGGCAGATGGAGTTTGTCATGTGCAGTAAGTGGATAAATAACATTGCAGGAGTCATGTGAAAGATCCCATTCTTGAACTTTAAACTTCTGGTTTGGCCTTGTGGAGTGGAGAGATTTCATCGTGGAGAGCACACGCCCTCATGGAGGAAGCGTGATTTGATCTCCTCTTCTCGATGAACAAATAAAAGTGTTTTGGGGCCCGGGTGGGAGGAGCGGGGCCCGCTGCTGTCCTCCAGGGCCGCCATGGGTGTATCTAGACTTGTCAGTCGGTTTGAGAGCGTTTCCTCTTCAAGGCTGTCTGGCTCCTCCCTCCCATTGTGTGTCTCAACGCTCCACTGCAAAAACGGAAAACCTCACCACGTTTTTCTGGACTAGATTCTAACGTGAATATCAGTAATCCTGAAATAAGACAAAACTACCTTACATTTAAAAAAATAATCAGGAGCTTGTTTTAAGTCAGTTATTTCTTAATATTGGTGGAAGAAGTATTAGCTTTAATACTCTTCCGGAAAATGTCTTGTTGCATTTGCAGATTTTTTTCACTTTTTTTGAATCTGCCAGTATTTTTTGTCAATTTTAAAGGAATAATTGATGAATTATTATAATTAAAGGAATAAGTGACTTAAAACAAGCTCCGAATTCCTGCTGCAAAGCTACTTGTGAGTCAGTTTTGTCTTATTTTTAGTGCGCTCAAAATATTTCCACTAGGAACTGAACCAAAAATGCTTGGTAAGATTTGTTTTCTTCTGTCGTTGCAGTGTGTGTACGTAGGCAAACTTTATCCCTCTTTGCGGAGAGGAAGATCTTTCAAACGATTTGCATGGCGCAAGATCGGGTTATGTGTTTTGTGCTGAACAAAGCAGATCTCATTGCTGGAGAAAAGAAAGGAGTGAGGTCAGCCTTTGTGTGTGTTAAAAACAGACACTGTACAAACCTGTATGGCAACCACAGAACTACCCTTATATGAAAATGACATTACTATGACAAACCGGAGTGGCACAGATAACATTGGCCACACCCAAATCGCCCTTCGGACGGGAGGCTTGCAGTCGTTACAAATTTGCACAGCGCACACATGCAGGGTCCGTATCGCCTTATCAGGCTCCTCCAAGGGCACTGAACTTTCCCACAGTTCTCTCGCTCCCTCTGCTCTTTCCTTTTTGCGTCCCTCTGAGACGTTATTGTTGCTTCAAGGCTCTAACAGCGCTTCCCACACCGCCGCTGCAGTGTTGAACCTGTTGTGATGACTAAACCATCCGCCATGTGCCTCTCAGGAAAAAAAATATTTGTCATTCTCTAGGCCACGAAACCAGTTTGTCGTGGAAGTTTACAGCAGTAGTGAACGTGTCAGTCCTGAAAGGGGAAGTGTCTGTTTTGCTTCTTGCAAAAACCCGGGCTTCAGTACATAAGTTATCAGCAGTTTTGTTTTTAACTGACTCATCGAAGCGTATACCAGTTTTGGATGTTTTGCCTAGAAATGATGAAAACAAAGCCAAATTAGAGTTAGATTGAAGGATTTCAGAGTCAGCATAACAATATCTAAGCGGTGTCAGTTCACAGCTTTACTTCCATCTGGTGTTTTCCAGTTCATTGTGTTGAATCCTACCTGCTTCCTCATGTCATTTGTCATTTTGTTCCCATTTCTCAAAATAAAAGCTAGCTATGACTCGCATGACACCACAACATCTGAACTGTTTGTATCAGTGCAGCAAGTTAGGTCAGTGCATTTTAGGAATACTGCAGTGCAAGAATCCTTTTTTTTTACTAGATTGCAAAACTTTATCACACTGGGACTTTAGTTTTACCTTCAGTTTGTCACGTCACACCCATAGATTTCAATGTGATACGTAATTTTCAAATTACATAATGAAAGGGAGTGAAATGTACAATCAGTTTATTGAATTCTATTTTATTTTTTTTCCTGATAAGCAGGTCAGTTTTCAAATATTGCCACAGATTCATTTGTTTAGTTATCCTGGCTGTAGATGTTAGTTGTGGTAAGATATTTATCACTAAGAGTATTACTAAACATTCAGGTATATTTGGTGTTTGAATTATTAAATGAAGCATTATTCACTGTGACTCCTAACCCTGCCGGATCTTCAGTGCCCATTTTATTCAAGGTGTTTGTCTAAATATAATCTTATCTGATCGTCTTCCATATATTTACTGCGCCTACAGAATTTCCTACGTCTCTTTTCAACAATGCCTTCCTTCTTTTCACTCTTTTTTTTAGTAAACAACTAATATTGATCTCTTCAGATTCTCCCACCAGAGTGTTGGAGCTCTGCAGCTCCTCTGGAGTTACGTTGGGTCTGCTTCTCTAATTAAACCTTTTATTAGTTTAGATGGACGGCCATGTCCCAGTTGGACTTTGAGCTGTGCCATAAACTCCCCATTTACAGACTACATTCTTTTAATCAAAACATCTCACTTGCACTGCTACTTATGCTAACAACTGAACTACGCCACATTTTTCAAATTTTACCTAGCAAAAAACGAGAAAAAACATATATTCCTGTCATCCCCCTTCACAGATAAGTACTATTTTGTGGTTGTCTGTGTGGTTGTAATTAGAGATTCACAGATCTGACATTAATATCTGTATCTGTTCTGATATTGAACACAATTGTAGATCATGCACTTACGGTGGCCGAGAGGTGCAAAGCAATACGACATTAAGGAAACACTACGACATTAAGGAAACACTGCGACATTAAGGAAACACTACGACATTAAGGAAACACTAC